>PVIC010028173.1:0-23360 GCA_004025085.1 Thryonomys swinderianus
GCCCAAACCGTAACGGCCTGCAACCCCAGCATTCGGGAGGCTGAGGCAGGAGAATCACTGCAAGTTTGAGGCTAGCCTGGTCTACATGGTAGTTCAAGGGCAGTCTGAACTACATAGTGAGACCCTGTCCCAGCAACCCCCCCAGAGAGGGATTGGGATGGGTGGAGAAGGACCACTGACCACCGAGAATGGGCCTCCGGGTGTCTAGGCATCTGGGCCACGCATGTGCCGTGGATTCTGTCTGTGTGCTCCTTCTCAGGGGCCATGCTTTGCCATGCTTGTGTTCTCTCCTCTTAGCTTCTGCTGGGCGCTGCCGCCCCAGCCGGAGGCTCTGCCCCGGAGGAGGGTGGAAGAGATGGACGAGAAGCCTGCTGCAGACGCTGACGGGCCGCCCGGAGACAGCGCTGGGCCGCAGCTCCTGCTCGTCTGTGGGCCCTGGGCCTCCGTCTGCCCTCGTGCCTGAGTGTGCCCTCCTCCTCTGGCTGCTGAGCGAGGCCCTTGCAGTCACAGATGTGCACACGCACACGTGGCCCTGGCTCTGGGAGAAGCAGGCGAGGTGGGGCCCGAGGACACGGGGACTGAGGGGAGCCGGGCCCAGGCCTCCGCTGTGCTGCACAGCATGAGTCTGGGGAGGAGCAGTTTCATTTTGAAGTGTGGACTTGACTTTATAGAGAACTTTTAGGCTCATAACAAAATTGAAGAGCAGTTACTGAGAGTCCCAGAGACGGCTCTGTCTCCAGCAGCCTCCTCCCGCCCGCCCTCCCCCTCTCCTTTCCCTCCCTTACTTTCTTGCTTCCGTTCTTTAAGTGATGGAGTCTCACTGTCCCGCCATGCTGCCCTCAAACTTCTGGACTCAAGTGACCCTCTTGCCTCAGCCGTCCAAGCAGCCAGGACCACATTTGGCCGACTTTGCGTTAAAAAAAAAAAGAAAACAAAGCAAAACAAAAACAGAGAAAGATTAACCATGAACGGGAAAACAGCATTCGTAGATACATTTCACACTGATTTTGATGTGCTCTGGAAAGTTCTTAGAGTTCGTAGCCAGTAGTCAGCGAGTCTGCCTCCCTGACCAACTTCAGAGCCCCCATTTCCCGACACTCCGGAAACCCTGTGCCGTCTTGGGACCCTTGTGTCCTGTGAGCTCGCTGCGGACTCGGGCGTCCTGTGGCCTCCTGAGAGGGGAGGACTGCAGCCCCACCGGAAGCTGCCCGGCCAGGGCTCCTCCCGAGGGGTCAGCTCCACGGCTTCTGCGTGCTGTTGTTCTGGGCCAGGAGGAAAGAGAGGCGCTGTGCAGCCAGACTCCAGCTCGGCCCGCCCCTCTCCAGATGCAAGAATGTCAGAACTGGCCACTTCCTCTGTGCGTGCCCGCGTCCCGGGCTATGCTGAGCAAGCCGTGTTTCTGCTGCCCGAGTCCTGTCCGGAGTCCTGTGACAGGGAGAGAGTTGCTCGCACCCTGCCCTCCTGGCAAAGCGGGCGTGGGGATATGCCCGTGCGGCAGAGCCACATGCTTGGATTTCTCCCTTGAAGAATGCTGGCCGGTTCTTTCATCGGTCAATGTTTATTCCTGATTGTGCACTTCCCTCTCAGCAGAGGTTATTAACAATTCTATAAATCTTGTGAAATGTAATATGCAAGACTTTTTTTTTATTTACTTATTTTGCTGTACCAGGGATTGAACTAAAAAATCTTGCATTTGTGAGGCAGGCAGTGGCACCACTGAGCTAAATCCCTGGCCCACTTTTTCTTTCTCTCTCTTTTTTTTTTTCGGCAGTACCAGGGATTGAACTCGGGCCCTTCTGTTTCCAAGGTAGGCACGGTACCACTTGAGCTAAATCCCTGGCCCAGTTTTTCTTTTTTTAATCAACACATGAACATGATGCATCCTTACTATTTCCATACATGCATACAATGTGCGTTATCATGTTCAACTGTCCTTTTAAAATTTGCACTTGTCTAATAGATGAGACATCTAGACAACTTTTTAAAAAATATTTTTCAGTGGTACCTTTGTTAGTTGCTAATTTATTTTACCTATTTGCTATTGAGTTGGTTATTAATTTGTAACAGGGAGTTAGATTTTTTGTTTTTAAATTGAATTCTTTATTGGTACATTTTACATATAGCTCACAATCACATTCAACACTGAGGAATTTGTACCAGTATATGACATGAGTCAATTCTCATTTTTACCCATATCCCTACCCACCCCACAACCCCTCTCCCTGTATATATTATGTGCTCTCTTTTTCTTTTTAAATCATATTTATTCTTTCTCCTCATTACTTTCCCCTACCACTCTCCCTTTGAATATTTCCTATTTCACCAAATCTATTATACATTCTAGAACTGATTTACATATCTGTGACCTATTTATTTTGTCTTTTTACTTTTAAGCAAGAGTTTAAAGAGCAGAACAGCCCCTCAGAGACATAAAGCAGAGCTGAGGCCCAGCGGCGTGTGCACCGTAGTGGGGTGCCCTGCCGGCCGCGCTCCGTGTCCCTTCAGGGCGCCCCTCAGTGTTGACGGTGCTCACGCGCGGGGGACGGGCCCCATTCAGGGGCTGTGGCTGGGCAGCTGTATACGTCAGAGGCTGCGCTGAGCCGGGTGCAGCAGTTTTAGATAAAACATACTTGATGGGCTTTACAGTAAGGGAAAATAGAGGGCTGTAACGTAAGAAGGCAAGACAAGGGGCTTAACTTAGGTGGAGGTCCGGGAAGGTCTTCACGGGTGCCAGACAGCCAGCTGGAGCCGGGGAGACTGAGCAGCGAAGGGAGCTGCAGTGAACTCGGCCTCCAGCCAGGCGGAGACCTGGGGGCCTGGGGCCTGCACCTGCACCTGCGCCAGCCAGGCAGCTGCAGCAGCTGAAGGGAAGTCAGTGCCCAGGGCCCTGGCGGGGGCGGGGGTCTCAGCAGCAGAGACTGTCACGGGTGTGGCTCACACACCCGCTCTGGCTCAGGCACGTGGGAGTGCGTCTTGCCAACTTTCTTCTCTTGGTCACGTGTCAGGTGATCAATACTCTGCGTGGGAAGGACATCTGTATCAGGGTTTGTACACAACCTCCATTTCACCCTTTCTAAATTGAGACCAAGTATTAAAAATTGTAGGAATTGTTTTGCATAGCTGGGGACCTTGATGTCAATTAGGAGAAAATAAATCGTTGAGGTTGCATTTGCTTTATTCTTCCTCATACATTCTAAGCAGTTTTTGTCTGTTTTTTTTTTGGGTTATTTTGTACTGAAGATTGAGCCTGGGTCCTTCATACTAAGTTATATCCCTAGCCCTTTTGTGTGTGTGTGTGTGTGTGTGTGTGTGTGTGTGTGTGTCAGGGCCTGGCTTTGTAGTTCACACTGGCCCTGAGCTCACTATGTAGCCCAGGCTAGCCTCAAACTCAGCAACCCTCCTGCCTCTGCCTCCCGAGTGCTGGGATGACAGGCATGAGCCACCAAACCAGGCATTGTGGGTGTGTGGTACTGATTGCTGGTGGGTATGAGTCACCAGGCCTGGTATTATTGTTTGTGGTTACCAGGGATTGAACTCCAGACTTTGTGTTTGCGAGGCATGCACTGGAACCACTGAGCTAAATCCCCAGCCTCCCTAACCCTTTTTTTTTTTTGCTTTTTGGAGACAGGGTCTTGCTTTGTAGTTCAGGCTGGCCCTGAGCTCACTATGGTGCCCAGGCAAGCCGCCGCGAACTCAGCAATCCTCCCGTCTCTGCCTCCCGAGTGCTGGGATTACAGGCGTGAGCCACCATGCCCAGCATTATATGTGGTAACCGGGGATCGAACTTAGGTCCTTACGCTTGCGAGGCAGGCGCCGGAACCACTGAGCTAACCCTCCGGCCCTCCCTAACCCTTTTTTAAAAACAATTTATTTTTTATTTTTTTACTTTTTCTTTAAGACAGATTCTTGTTAATTCCCATTAGAGGCTGGAACCTACAGTCCTTCCCCATTCTTCCAGTGTGCGGGGATTATAGGCACACACCACCACACCCAGCTTTCAGCATTTTGAAATCAGATCCTTTAAGGTTTTAATTTCATTTCTGTCCTTTATTAGTTGAGTGATTTGGAGCAATTTACTTAGCCTCTCCCAGACTTTTGGTAAACAGGGAATTTCTTTAATAATAGCAATTATGATTTAGGTTTGCCTGATGATGAAGCTGATCCGCATGGTTCTTTTCTTTGTTGGTGATTCTGTTTCACTTTTGATTATTTTCCTCATTTACAGTTTTTCATTTCTCTTCAGATACCACGAGTGCAATGGATGTAGTAATTTGTCATGATGTGCACATTGAAGCTGTTCTTATACAGTGAGATTTAGTTCCAAAAATAATTTTTACAGAACCTCAGTGTCTAAAAATATTCATTGCGAAGCTCTGTCATCTCACATTGATTCTAGAGAAAGAAAATTTTTTGTTTTGCTCCTGTACTGTGATAACATGTCCATTGATGTGCAAGTTTCTTCATAAGTTTAAAATAATTTTAATGCCTGGTGGAATGTGACTTGGACCCGATTCGCTTTAGCCATGCGCATTTGGCAGTACATGCAATGTAACGTTGAGGTTTTCCCGAAAGTCTTAAATGAGCCCATCATGTTACTAGCGAAGGTAGGAAATATATGAACCTGGGCTGGTCCATTTGTCGAGGTTGAGTCCTTGGCATCTCAGCGGATCCTGCTGTGATTCCCTAGCCCGCCGCGGGAGGCTCAGTCCGTGCTCCCAGGAGGACCGCAGGCCTGAGACGAGGCCTTCCGGGTCCCCGTACACGCGGACCAGCCAGTTTAATAGCTGCTCCATTCTAATTCCAAGAGGATCAGTTTGGGGGTGCTGGGAGTGTTTTTATAATGACATCTCCTGTTCTAATGAACAAGGGGGAATGTGGGACGGAAAGAAGGCTGGCTCTTAGAGTGCACGTGTCTGAACTGTTATTTCTAGCACCTGAAGGCCTCCATTTAGGTTAGGACGGGTTAGTGAGTCGTGGGGCCCCTCTCTGATGATTATGGGCAATATTAAGTGATGAGATTAGGGTAGGAAAATACCATCCCACGTCACCCAGGGGACCAGGGCGCTGGCAGGTGGCCTGAGGCGCGGAGGCCTGGAGGAGGCTTGGGGGCATCCTGGAGAGGGTGGCGCTTCGGCATGGGAGCCAGGGCTGTGCTGTGCGGGGACGACCGGACTGCGAGGGATGCTGGTGTCAAAGGCATGTCCTACTTCTGCGCCTTCTCTCGCTCAACAAATACATGTATGTAAATTATATCTCATAATAAAAGTTAAAAATGAAATATATGATTGCTGGACGCGACAGATTTCTGGATTTCCTGGTTCACTGTTTTTTGTCGCCTTCACTGTGGAAAGCCCACTGTCATAAAGTTGCCACAAGGCTCCAGGGCTGCTCGGACCCTTGGGCTGTGGGCCGCAGGGCTCGGTGCACAGCGCCCGCGAGGCTCCGCGGTGCGGCACAGGCCTCCTCGCGCGGGGCGACGTGGGCTAGCAAGCCAGGCCTTCCCCAGGGCCTGCGGAGGACAGGGTGGGTTCCCCACGGCGGGCTGGTGGGCTGTGCGGCCGAGCCGGCTCTGCGCTGGGAGCCAGCGTGCTCACTGCAGGGCGGCGGCGGCCCCGCCTCCCCGCAAGCGGGTTCCCAGGTTCTGCGGCCTGCCCCGTCCTCCCCTCCCCTCCCCCCGGCCCTCCCCTCCCCTCGGTTCACTGGAAGTGTCGTGAGTCTTTCATGCGTGGCATTCTACCTGTTGGAAGTTTTCTCTCATTTTCTCCATCTCTTCCCTTTTCTGCTCTTAACCATAGTGTAAACTTCAGACCCGAAACTGTGATCCCCGCACTCTCAGTTTCATCCTTTTCCCTTTCCCGGCGTCGTCCTGGTGTTAAACACAAACAGTTCACAGGCTGACCGTAGGGGGCGTGCGCGGGAGGCTGGAGGAGGCGGCGACCCCTCGGGGCTCGGAAGGGCGGGGCGTGTGAGGTAGAAGAGCGGCGAGGCTTGGGATCCTTTCCGAAAGACAGAGAAAGTTGGTTTCCAGGCAGTGCTGCGGTTGGAGCAGGTGAGGCCTCGTACCCCTGTGCCCGCCCCGGTGCGTTACCCCTGGGTCTTGGAAACCCCGCCAGGGAGATCCGTGACTTTCAGCCCTGAAAGGCGTCTCAGGTCTGGGTGCGCACTGCTCATTCTTCTAGTCCACACAGGCACATTGTCCTTTATTTTGGTTTCTTAGGTCGAGATAGTAGGTCGTTCATGACTCTAGCAGTTGTTTTGTTTTTGAGACAGGATCTCACTATGTAGTTCAGATTGAGCCGGCCTTGAATCCACCAATAGCCCACGCTGTCCTTGAGCTCAGAGGGACCCTTCTGCCTCAGCCTCCTGAGTGCTGGACTTGCAGGCTTGCCCATTCTCAGCTGTTTTATGACTTTGAATGTTATATATATATTTATATGTCTTTTTTAAATTACAAAAATACTGGCTTAGTAGAATGGGAACAGTTGATACCTGGAAATGTTTATTGAAATAGTAAGATTTTAATATATACAACTAATACTCAGCTTACAGACTTATGTGCCTGCAAAAAAGCCATAAAGCAAATTCTGCTGTCATTTGGTGAATGAAACTGGGGCTGCTCTCTGTGGGAAAAGCACTCAGCCCCAGCGCACGCCTGTGGAGTGGGTTTTCCACCAAGTCCCTCTGGGGAGCAGTCGCGGGCTGACTGCTAGGAGCTGCTACTCCGTTCCTGCGCACAGCCACCTGAGATAAGGGCCAGGCTGGCACCTCAGGCTCAGCTTAGGGCCCAGGCTTCTCCCTCTGCAGACCGTCTGTGAGTCTGTAAGAAGAGAAATTTAAAGTGATGGAAAGCCGCACTGCTGCATGGAACTTGAGGCGCTCCTCGTGTCTGAGCCCCTCTGGGTGAGTCCTGAGAGCTGCCAGGTGCCAGGCGCCCTTCCAAGCCCCGGGTGCGGAAGGGAGGCGCGCAGGCGCAGAGCTGTGTTCCACGCGGGAAGCGAGCGAGAAGCCCACAGACCGCAGTGAAGCAGGAGTAAGAGCTCTGAAGGAAACGCACGCAGAGACCGTCTTGGGGCCGGGGGACTTCAGGGCGGGGAGTCTGCACAGGTCTCTGAAGAGGTTTGCGTGCGCGCTGAAGCCTCGCAGAGCAACGAGACAGCCCTGCGCAGCGCAGGGCACCACGGGAGTGGAGGGGCCGCAGTGGGCAAGGGCTGGCGACGTGAACCTGAGCCCCCGGACTCCGACAAGGCCCGGGCAGCTGCGGCGGCTGCAGGTGGGCACCAGGACCCCATTCCCGAGACGCCCTGCGCCGCGGCCCTGGCTTCCAGGCATGGCTGTCTTTCCTGCTGATTTCGAGTTAGCATGCCCTCTGTTAGCAGTGTGAGATTTGACTGCAGGTGTGTCTGGAAGTGATAGGCTCCCACCTGCCTTTACTTACCTGGGAGGGCTCTTGTGATTCCGGGCTTCTACGTGGCCGCCCTCACAGTCAGTCACGCTGTGGGAGCCCCAATCATGTAAACCCAGGAAAAGCACCGGCCTAGAGGTCTGGGGCGGGCGACGGGCTACCGGCGGCCCGCTGCAGTTCTGTTTGCCTGGCGTCTCGGATCCTGACTTGCGTTCGCTGACTTTATCCTGCCTCTCTCCCCCGTCCTGTCTGTCACTCAGTCCTGTGAAGTCCTTGTGTTTGGGAATGGCTTACTGCAGGCCTTCAGAACCTCTTTGTGCCCCGTACTCAGAATATCTGCTGTGTCACAGTTCATCAGAAGTAGCTCTGTCTGTGACACACTTAAACCAAAATGTCACATAGGGGGCCGGAGGGTTAGCTCAGTGGTTCCGGCGCCTGCCTTGCAAGTGCAAGGTCCTGAGTTCGATCCCTGGTAACCACATATAATGCTGGGCGTGGAGACACGCCCACCAGCAATCAATACCGCATACCACAATGCCGGACGTGGTGGCTCACGCCTGTCATCCCAGCACTCGGGAGGCAGAGAGAGACAGGAGGATTGCTGAGTTCGAGGCTTGCCTGGGCACCATAGTGAGCTCAGGGCCAGCCTGAACTACAACGCGAGACCCTGTCTCAAAAAACAAACAAACAAAAAAATGTCACATAGGCTTGAAATTACAGATAAATTGCCCCCTAACAACTATTAAAAGTGAAATACAGAGGTGAATCACATTAAACATGAAAGCCACAACATAGAGGGGCCAGGGACTTGCCCCAAAAGGTACTGTGCCTGCCTTGGAAGCACAAGGGCTCAAGTCCCCAGTACCGCAAAAAACAAACGAAACACAGGGTAGGCTGGTATCTGGGCTCGGCCTGGTTGGTATCAACCGTGATTGCTTTCCCTTTGCCAGTTGAATCTCACATGCCCTGTCTTCAAATGTGAGATGCCCAGGAAACTGGACCTTCGGGTTTTAAAGGCAGAGCACAGGAGGTCACATAAAATGCCTGTGCAGCAGATTGTCTAGAGCTTTCATGAATGGCAGCGCGGTGTGTTCTTTACAGTCACCCGCTCAGGGCCACAGTGTCCGCCCAGTGGAGGCCGAAGATGGCCAGGCCAGGAACCTGTGACTGTCACATCTCTGTCACGGTACTGAGGCGATGTAGGCAAATGTACCCTTCTTACTCGTTTGCCACTCAGCTGTTAAAATATGAGGGCAGAATCTAAACAATAGTGCTTTTTTATTTTTCGAATTTTACAGTTAGCAGCAAAATTCCTCAAAATTGATGCCCTCACAATATGTTAAACCTAGGTGGCTACAAGCCCGGGGCCCCCACTGGTTCTCTGCCTCAGTGCTCACCAGTGCTGCCGGGACGGACAGCTGGCGGCTGGCACGGGCCCTGCACAACAGAGAGCCATACAGCAGCCCTCGCGGAGCCAGGCCCTGTAGAGGTGGGCAGGGTGTGCCAGCTCCCTGCAGGGGTGGGCGGGGCGTGCCAGCCCACCCCTGCAGGGGAGTCTCAAGCTTTAATGTTAGCTGGTTTTTTTAGAACACATTCCATAAAACTTGGGAATGCTGGTGCTATTGGAACTTTTTTTTTTTTTTTGAGACAGGGTCTCGCTTTGTAGTTCAGGCTGGCCCTGAGCTCATTATGTAGCCCAGGCAAGCTTCCTGTCTCTGCCTCCCGAATGCTGGGATTACAGGTGTGAGCCACCACGCCCAGCATTCTATGTGGTTACCGGGATCGAACTCAGGACCTTGCGCTTGCGAGGCCGGCGCCGGAACCACTGAACTAAATCTCCGGCCTTGGAACATATTTTTTTGATAACTAATTTTAAAATGAATTTCATGTTGGCTGAGATTCCTTTTTTCATAAATGGTTTATTTATAATTAAAGGCATGATATGTTTTATGTATCACTGCAAAGTAATCGATTTCCTAGTTTAAATTTTTATTTTTATCTTATAGTTTGCCAGGGTTTGGATTCCTGACCCGGAGGAAGTCTGGCGGTCAGCAGAGCTGCTGAGAGATTATAAACCCGGAGACCAGGCCCTCCTGCTGCGCCTGGAGGAAGGGAAGGTGAGCGCTGGGGTGTACCTCCCTCCCTTAGGCCCTGTTAAATTTTGAACTACTCTCTTTGCTTGGTAAGTTCATAAAAATGACACGCTCAGTCAATGACACTGATTAGTGAAAATAGCAGATACTTCACAAATCCATTGTGTGGCGCACATGCCTGCACTCCCAGTCCTCTCTCAGGAGGCTGAGCCAGGAGGATCACTGTGAGTTCGAGGTCAAGCTGGGCTCCATAGCAAGACCTTGTCTCCAGAAAAACTAAAAATAATTTTTTTTTTTTTTTGAGACAGGGTCTCGCTTTGTAGTTCAGGCTGGCCCTGAGCTCACTATGGAGCCCAGGCAAGCTTTGAACTCAGCAATCCTCCTGCCTCTGCCTCCCAAGTGCTGGGATGAGAGGCATGGGCCACCATGCCCGGCAAAATAAATATTTTTTTAAAAATATGTTACTTAAGCCTATGAATTTATTATGATTATCAGGTTTACAGTCACATATGAACTATATATTTAGACTAGCATTAAAATTATTGTATCTTAACTAGGAAAATACTAAGGTGCCAGTCTAATTAAGATTTGATATTTACTGTGACTTAATTATTTGAGAAATATCTTCTGCAAGCTTCTATTCATGAAGCACTTCCCAGCAACCCGAAGAGCTCGCACAGCGGCCTGAGGGTCCACACCCTGCACCTGTCTGCTCAGCCGCGAGTGAGGGGCTCACGATTGCTGTGCCTTTGTAACTCACTCTGCTGCTTCACAGGCCGCGTCACACTCTCATCTTAGAAACCTCTGTGACACTGAATCTCCTTGGGACACCCAACCCCATTAAGCCTCAGTTTCCTCTCCTGTAGAATGCAATAATCTAGGGCTCTCAGCAGACAGAAGTAGGAAATATATATATGAGTGTATACATGTCCATATCATGAGTTCACAGGGATCCTCTTTTCTCCGCTTTAACACAATCAGCACTACAAGGTCAACTCTGTTTTTCTCTGTGTTTTTGGAAAATTCTTTTTCTCTTTTGTTTTCACTGTGTACAATATACTTACTTACTTAGTTGTTGCAGACATAAAGTTATTTCAGAATTGGTAATCCTTATCCCTAGGAGGAAATTTAGCAAAGTGTATTCTGTGTTCATTAATCCTGAACTTCTTTTTAAATCCAGCGATAAAATGACACGTGCACTTAATAAAAGCAGACTCTTAGGGCAGGAGAGAGCAAGAAGACTAAGATCTGCCCAACTACCCGAGGGCATCTCCCTTCTAGGGACCGTAATCTCTTAGCACCCTGGAATAAAATAGAGAAAAACATGGTCTTTGCGCTATTAGAAGAGCACATTTATTGATCATGTCCAGTGGCTACAGAGAAACACATTGTACCCATTTGAAGCCTAATTTCAAAAAGGAAATTTTCCTATGGAATTTTTTGTTTGCTTTGGGTTTTTTTTTTTTTTTTAGATAAGGTCTTGCTATGTACTTCAGGCTGCCTTCAAACTCACAGTGATCCTCCTGCCTCAGCCTCCTGAGTGCTGAGATCACGCTACCACCACGCTTGGCTAAGGTTTTAAAACAGACCGGACGCTCAGTTGAGGCAGGTCTGGGATGTGAAGATCTTAGAGACAGCACAACCTTGGCGTTTTCCCTAACATCCCAGTGCGACCCCTTCGCACACAGGCCCCGTGAGAACCACACCCTCCTGAAGACAGGCTCTGGGTTGCTTCTGCCACCCTCAAGCCACCTGGCGGACCCCCACCGGCACAGGAACCAGTGGGGTGAGGGCCTTTCTGTCACTCAGCTGTGACTCTGTGTCTCTCCGTGTGACCGGGGTGACATCGCAGGGAGACAGGAGAGCCGAGTGTGGGGACTGAAGACACCCACCCTGAGGCAGGCGGCCTGGGCAGCGGGGCACTGAGGTGCCCACAGCTGTGCCGGGCCAGGGCTGCTTCACACCTGGGAAATGGGCACAGGAGGGCTGGGGCAGACTGCGTGTCCTGCTGTCCTGTAGCACAGCCCGTGCACTGCTGACCTGACTGTGTCCCACCGACTGTGTCGGTGGTCGCGGCACCGATGCCGCGAGCTCTCCTGCCAGCTGTGTGCTGTCGCCGAAGCTCTACAAGGTTTGCGGTCACTGGTGTTTGTCTTCAGTATTAGCAGAACTGGGTTTTCACGGACTAACTGTCCCTCTCCCCCATCACATTGGATTTTATGGTGGCACGCTCCTGGAATTCCAGCACTCAGGAGGCTGTGGCAGGAGGATTTCGCCTGTGAGGCCAGCCATAGCTACATGGCAGTTCAAGATGGTTCTGGGCCATATAGCAAAACTTTTTCTCCCAAACTAAAAACAATATAAAACATATAAACAAATATTTTTTTCACCTTTTTTAAAAATTTGCCTTTAGTTTCTTTTCTTTTCTTTTTTCTTTTTCAGTGCCAGAGATCAAATGTGGGCCCTTTGCTTCCAAAGTATACACAATACCACTTGAGCCAGTCCCTGGCCCACATGATAGTTTCATGGCACATCTTAATATTTGGGGCCAGGTACTTCATTAAAATCTAATGAAAGGTATGAAACATCTTTCCAAAGTGAGTTCAGACTTGTGCACATGTACACACACACACAGAACACGGCCGGGCCTCTCTGGGTTCAGGTGTGTCTAAGGATTTAGCCACATGCCAAGCAGTGCCTCCTTAACTCCTACCAGCCCTCGTGGGCTTTCTGTGCCATTGACAGATGGAGCATGTAGCATGTAGCATGAATAACACGTATGAGGCTATATGAAGAAGAAATATCAGTACTAGGGTTTGAACTCAGGTCAGTCTGATGCTGGAATGGAGCTCTTTTTATTTTTGATGGTACTAGGGATTGAATCCTGGGTCTTCACTCTGAATTTCATCCCAGCTCTGTATTTATTTTGAGAGAGGGTCTTGCTAAGTCGCTAAGTTGTTTAGACTGGGCTCAAACAGCAGTTCTCCTGCCTTAGCCTCCGGGGTGCTGGATCACACAGCATGTGCCATTTCATCCAGTCCAGTCCGGCTCTTGACCTCTCCGACAGTGCCTGGCCCTTCTCCTGGGGGCAGAAGGGGAAACGGAGTCCGTTCACACACTTAAAAACGCCGGGGGCGCGGGCGGCTCTGGTCCAGGCTCTGCGGCTGCGCGCCGTGAGGGCGGAGCTGCCCCCTCGCCCCAGCGCTGGCGACCCCAGGAGGCCGCGGCTCTGCGCCAGCAGCGGACAGAGCAGGAGCGGGCGGGGTGCGTCTCCAGCCTACGCGGGCCTGCGTTTCAGGACCTGGAGTTCCGCCTGGACCCGAGGACCGGGGAGCTGCCTCACCTGCGCAACCCCGACATCCTGGTGGGCGAGAACGACCTCACGGCGCTCAGCTACCTGCACGAGCCCGCCGTGCTGCACAACCTGCGGGTACGCTTCACCGACTCCAAGCTCATCTACACCTACTGCGGTGAGTGTGTGCGGCGGGCGTGCGCGGCGGGCGGCGCGAAAGGCCCCGGGGGGCGCCTGGCAGCCGTGGGCCCCTCGGAAGCCCGTGCCGGCTTGAAGGTCGGGCTGGCCAGGCGTTCTCGTCTTAGAAACGCTGTGGGAACAGGCCCGGCCCCTGCGTGCTGGTGCCCCTCATGTCGGTGCCTCGGACGCAGCGCCCGTGCCGAGCGGACTCCGGGCTCCTGCCTGCCTCTGCCCCGCCGCCCGCCTCCGGCTCTTTTCCTCCCGGACATCTTCCTTTGGCAGCCACGCTGCCCTCTGCAGCGTAGATCTCAGGTTCTGTTCTTTCCGTCTGCGTGTTTTCGCTTCAGTACCCTTCAGTGCTCCTCATTCCCGTCCTCTTGTGAGTGGAAGCAGGCCCTTTCTCTTCCTGAAGACTGTACATCCGTTTTCTTCAGCTAGGCATGCCACGTACTCCTGTAAGCCTAGAATTCTGGGAGGCTGAGGCAGGATAATCACAGGGTGGAAAACAGCCTCGTCATCTTAGCGATTCAGTGAGACCCTATCACAGAGTAAAATGAACTGAGGTGTTGCGCGGCGCCGAGGTCCGTGGTTCAATCCTCAGTGCCACCTGAAGAAGGAAAAAACCATGTTTTCGGTAATTTTTTCTTCAGCCTGAACACACCAGGAAGTTTGTCCATGCTGAGCCGGGCGCTGCCGCTGAGCTCTGTCCTCCGCCCCTTGATGTCCTGTCTAACTCAGAAGCTTCCTCTTCCCACAGCTGTCTTCCTCTCGCACTTTCTCGGCTCCCTGCCGTTGTCTGAGGTGTTGTGTGGATGCAAGGGGTGATGAGAACATACAGTGAATGTTTAAATATTAGAAGTGCTACAGTAAAAGACGCATCGCAGTGGGTCTTCCTCAGAAAGTGTCCCCTCGCTTTACACTCCCATGGTTCTTGCCCCTGTCAGAAGCAGTTCTGGAGTCTCCTTTCCTGAGTGTCCTCACACGTGATACAAAATACGGCGAATGCCGCTGCCGGGTGCCTTCTGACAGAGGCGGGTGCCTGAGAACAAGGGGTGTCCTCGGCTGCGCCAGCCAGCGGGTCGGCGCCGTGTGGCTCCGGCTCTTCCTCTCAGTCAGAGTGACGAGCGGTGCGGGTGCGGGACAGCGCAGACCCTCGGGGCAGAGGACCGCAGGCTGCTGCCGATGGGGGGACGCGGGACAAGTGTGGTCAGCGTGAGGGGGGTCTTGAGGGGGATCGTGTCTTTTACTGCAATAATTTCTTTTAGTTTAATGTCTCAGTTGTCATTCACACCTTGTCTTTTTCTTCCTTACTTGAATTTCCCACTAGAATATAACCTCCATGAGAATAAACACTTGCCTTTTTTGTTCTCTGTTATAAAGCCAGTCCTTGAAAATACTTCAAATATTCTTGGAACTGAGAAGTATTTGTTGAAGAATGACTTTATTAAAGTAATATATATATATATATATTTTTTTTTTGAGACAGGGTGTCACTTTGTAGTTCACGCTGGCCCTGAGCTCACTGTGTAGCCCAGGCAAGCCTCAAACTCAGCAATCCTCCTGCCTCTGCCTCCCGAGTGCTGGGATACAGGTGTGAGCCACCTCTCCCAGCACTGTGGTATGTGATATTGATGGCTGGTGGGCGTGAATCACCACGCCGAGCATTGTATGTGGTTACCGGGATCGAACTCAGGGCCTTGCACTTGTGAGGCAGGCGCTGGAACCACTGAGCTAAATTTCCAGCCCCAATATATATATTTTTTAAGGAAATAATAGAAAAAGATTAAAAAGAAAAATAACTACATGTGATTTGCTACTAAAAATAATCAGTATTATGTATATGAATATGTGTATTAAACACTTCAAGAAAATACAAGAAAGGAGTAAGTTTATGTACAGTTTTTTAAATTCTGTGAGACAAGGTCTTGCTAGGTTGCCTCGGGTGCCTGGGCACCGTGCCCTCCTGCTGGGAGGGCCTGCACTGTGGGTGTATGCCGCACACCTGGCTCTGTGGAACTGCATCATGCTTGTCTGTGACATTTCATATCCTTGGAAATGTGTTTTGGCAAGTATTGGTCTGTCCTGTGGATATAACAGAAGTGTACTCAACTGCTGTCCTTTTATTATATATATTGTTTCCATTTTCACTCTTTTGAATACCATTATGATAAAATCTTTGTAAAAATAACCCTTTGCATGAATTCTGATTATTTTATTTGAATAAATTTCTAGAATTTGGATTTTTTAGATTGAATATTATAAAAATATTTAAAATCCTGGGCCGGAGGGTTAGCTCAGTGGTTCCGGTGCCTGCCTCACAAGCGCAAGGTCCTGAGTTCAATCCCCGGTAACCACATACAGTGCTGGGCGTGGAGACTCATGCCCACCAGCAATCAACACTGCATACCACAATGCCGGGCGTGGTGGCTCACGGCTATAATCCCAGCACTTGGGAGGCAGAGGCAGGAGGATTGCTGAGTTCAAGGCTTGCCAGGACTACATAGTGAGCTCAGAGCCAGCCTGAACTACAAAGCAAGACCCTGTCTCAAAAAGAAAAAAAATGTTTTAAATTCTTTCAACATTGTCATAAGCCTTATCTAGTTTCTGTATCTGTGTATGTATGTGTTTGTGTGTGTGCTCATTTGTTTTGATTTGAGACAGGGTCTCAGTGTGTAGATCAGGCTCCCCTGTCCTTATTATGTACCTCAGTCTGGCCTTGAACTTGTGGCAGTGCTCCTGCCTCAGCCTCCTGTGTGCTGGGACTAGAGGCTCCACCACTCTGGACCTTGTCCAGTTTTTCAGTGGTGTTTGAGTCAGGACCATGTATGAGGAGTTCAGAGACAAAAGCTGTGGTGTATGTTCATGTGTGGCAGTCTATTAGTTTAATATGAGCTGAGTTGAACTTTTATATAAACTGTAAGCTTCAGTTTACTGTGTTGACTTCCTTTTCATTTCTGACCCCCAGGTATAGTTCTGGTAGCTATAAATCCCTATGAGCAGCTGCCTATTTATGGAGAAGACATCATCCACGCCTACAGCGGGCAGAACATGGGCGACATGGACCCGCACATCTTCGCCGTGGCGGAGGAGGCCTACAAGCAGATGGCAAGGTGAGCGTCTTGGGCACTGCTGCTCTGCCTTCGTAGAAGGTGATGAGATCTCAGCTAAGCCCTGGATGTGTTAAAGTGTGGGTAACGTGTGAGCTTTATTAGACAGCCTGGAGCAGTCGTCTCAGCCTGGATTGTTATGAAATACTAAGAGAATTTTGCCATTATAACAGGATGTTTAGTTTTTAAAAACGGCCTTTGGCATCTCATTGTGACGCTCCGCCTGGCCAAGGGCGGTGCTGCGCTCTGCAGGCGGGAGGGTGGAAGGCGAGTGCGTGTCTTAGGGAGCGGGGGGCCAGTTCCCTGTGCGGTTACCGACGGGTGTGGGGGCGCTGCGCAGCCCGGGTGGGCGGGTCCGCGTCAGCCCGGGGCCCATCGGAGGGTGTAAGCAGCCTCCGGACCAGGGTGTCCTCTCGGCACCACGTGTGGCGCAGCAGCGTGGCACATACCTGACTTGTTCCCACGGCCTATGAAGCAGAGCCTGGCCCTGTATAAGCGGGAGCTGGGAAGCCCTCCAGCAATTTATTTTTGAAGCGGAGAGAAAACTGTTACTGCGGAGGTATGTCTGTTTCCGGTTACAGCCCCAGAGAGGAGACGGTAAGAGGGAGGTTCCCGGTCCTCCTTGGGCCGAGGCTGCCGAGCACAGGCCGGGCCTGCGGAGTGAGCTGTGCCTTCCTGGCCCCTTCGCTCCCCTTTTCCTTTTCCCTCCGTGCTGGGGTGGAGCCTAGGCCTGGTGCCTGCTAAGCAAGCTGTCCACAGTTGAGCACATCCCCAGCCCTTGTATTACGTTTTTTTAAATAAGTTCTCCCTGAGTCACTGAGTTTCCCAAGTTGGGCTCAGACTTGTGATCCCCCTGTCTCAGCCTCACAGAGGCTGGGATTGTAGGAGTGCACCCCGTGTCCAGTTGATAAGGGATCTTTTTTTTTTTTTTTTTGAGATAAGGTCTCGCTTTGTAGTTCAGGCTGGCTCTGAGCAAGCCTGGAACTCAGCAATCCTCCTGCCTCTGCCTCCCGAGTGCTGGGATGATAGGCGTGAGCCACCACGCCCGGCACTGTGGTATGTGGTATTGATTGCCAGTGGGCGTGAATTTCCACACCCAGCATTGTATGTGGTTACCGGGGATCAAACTCAGGACCTTGCGCTTGCAAGGCAGGCGCTGGAACCACTGAGCTAACCCTCCGGCCCCTGATAAGGGATCTTGCTGGGAAATCTCATGCCTCTGTCACATTGCTGCCCACACAAGTCCGCAGAGACTGGCTGAGCCTCTCAGTGGCGCAAGAGGGAGCCCTGCTGATTGGAGGCAGCAGCGGGCAACACGGCAGTAACCGCCTTTGTTTTGCAGGGATGAGCGGAATCAGTCCATCATCGTCAGCGGAGAATCTGGGGCAGGAAAAACGGTCTCAGCCAAGTATGCCATGCGGTACTTTGCCACCGTGAGTGGCTCTGCCAGTGAGGCCAACGTCGAGGAGAAGGTCCTGGCCTCCAACCCCATCATGGAGGTAAGGCAGTGCCCTCCGGCTCTCCACTCTGCTCCTTGTTGAGAAATGTCCCCAGACCTCTGACTGACTGAGCGCGCTTTGGGAAGACCAGGGTCTCCCAGCCACGGACATGAGGAAAGCGCTTTTCTCCATGGTAGGAGTCAGCTAGGAAGAAGGGAAACTCCCTGCAGGAGGCGCCTCGAATCACCCCATCTCGGTGCTTCCCGCCTTGCCTGCCATCGGGCTGGGCCAGCAGCGGGCGCGGGCCGCAGCGCTCTGCTCTGCTCCCGGCCTCTTTCCTCCGTGGACGTGCTGTTGTCTCTCCCTGGAAGTGTGGTTCCTCACGCCCTGCCCGGGGTCACACCTTGCAGGTGCTTCTCTGCTGGGCACACGTGGCCTTAGGGCACCCGTGCCCACATTCATTTTCTGTGCCTAGTCCTGCCTGGGTAGCAGTTCGTTTAAATGCTTCCCAAAATTTGAATTATATATGCACTTAACCTATGATCTCATGAACATTTTTCTTTCAGTTTTTGTTAAGTTCACCACACAGATACAGATTAGTAAAAGAAATTTAGTATTTATAAGTTTTTGAGCCAGGACTAACTATGAAAAGGATGATGTATTTTTTAAAAACCAAGTATATTTACAAAGTAGCAATGTGTATGCCAAAGAAAATGAAAATAAAATTACTTACATGAGAATTTGTGTATTTTTAAAACTTGAAGCTAGAAGGCTATTTAATATGATTTTTGAAACATTAGAGTTTTGTGAGAAAGTAAGTTTCGTTTCAGGGGAGAGATTACTGTGGACATGCAGAAACAAAACTTTGTTATCTATCTAGTTATCTTATGTGAAGTTAGCTCATTAAACATTTACTATATGCACCATGTTATCCTTGCTTCTAACTATGTTTTTTTTGCTCTCCATTAAAAGAAAAAAATTTGAAAGCACATTGTCTAAGTCAAAAAGATGTGCTGCTTTAAGGTTCTGTTAAAAATTTAGTAGGGCCGGAGGGTTAGCTCAGTGGTTCCGGTGCCTGCCTCGCAAGCGCAAGGTCCTGATTTCGATCCCCGGAAACCACATACAATGCTGGGCGTGGAGACTCACGCCCACCAGCAATCAACACTGCATACCACAATGCCGGGTGTGGTGGCTCACACCTGTCATCCCAGCACTTGGGAGGCAGAGGCAGGAGGATTGCTGAGTTCGCGGCGGCTTGCCTGCGCACCGTAGTGAGCTCAGGGCCAGCCTGAACTACAAAGCGAGACCCTGTCTCCAAAAAGCAAAAAAAAAAAATTTAGTAGAAAGTTATATTCTCAATGTTCTTGTTAAAAGTTCAGTGTTCTGTGTTACAAATATGTACTAATGAAATACTTAAAACCCTCCAAGAGGCATTTCTTTATGCCGTCTTTTTCCTTTGTCAAGCACGTTTACACCTAAGCGCAGGAGGACTTACGCTGGCCTGGCGCACGCGAGGTGCAGTGCTTGTGCGCTAGTCTGTTCATGGAGGTAATTGTGCCTGGCTTGCAGTGCTGTGTGTGACAGAGTGCTGTGCCCTGCTGTGCCCGGCGTGCCCTCCAGAGCCGCAGGCTTCCCTGCTGAGACCGAAGGGCAGACACGCTCAGGCCGGGCTCCGGGGCTGGGCGCGCTGTGGAGGGGCGCTGGGACGCGTTCTGGTGGCGGAAGAGGCTGCGGCTGTGCTAGACAGTGGGGGGACTGGAAGCGAGGGAGGACTCAGAGAGAAAGTAGCTGGGGATGCAGCAGGGAGGACCACGTGCTCAGACCGGGGAGATACAGTTTATTGCCAGTTTTTGATTTTGGAGGAGAAAACAACCGCACTCTGCTTCCCACCATTGATTTTACTGGTTTCGTCATGACAACAAATTCCTGGAATTTGGCAACGATTCGGGCTGCTTCGGCCGTCACTGTTTTGGGCAGTACTGGAAATCGTTCCCGCCGAGCTGCCTCCCCAGCCCTTCCACTTTTTATTTTGAGAGAGACTCTTGCTAAGTTACTGAATTTCCCAGAGTGGGCTCCAGTTTGCACCCCTGTGTTTACACCGCCACTCCTCCCCTGGTCTCCTCGGAGTGCTGGGCTCTGCGGAGTCTCGATTGTGCCGGCGTTAGGGAAGCCCGTGTCCTCCGGGCTGTACCTTACACCAGCAGGGCTCGAGGCTGCTCTGGCCTTGGAGGACTGCGTGCGGTGTGCGGCGTCACCCAGCTGCCCAGCGCAGAGGGAGGAAAGGCGCGAGCGGAGCCGCCGGTGCAGACACCGCAGGTGGAGCCGGAGCTCCCGGGCTCAGCCCGGCCCCGCGTGCCCTGGTGCCCTGCGGGCAGGTCTGTGCTAAGGGGCAAGGAGAAGAGCTGCGGTGGCCGCAGATGACGCTCTTGGCCTGTGCTACTGGGGTGAAGCCTGCGCTCTAGGCAAGGTCTCCCGCCCCGTCCCATCCCCAGCCCCTTTGGTTTTATTTTATTTTAGTTTGAGTTAGAGTCTGAGTTGTCCCAGCTCAGACCAGTGTCGTCTTCCTGAGAAGCTAGGATTACAGGTTTGGCCACCTCACCTGATTCAGATACTACTTTTAATGTGCTGTTATAGGCAATTGGACACATTTGTCTGGACACATAGAAAAGATAAAAGTTGCTTATTTCTCTCTATATTCTTTATTTAGTCTATAGGAATTTGGATTAAGAAAACTTTGCCCAAGTCAGACAACTAATTTTTTAAAAAACTGTCTCAGACTGAAAGAGAAATGGAACATAAGGCTAAAGAATAGCATTCAGTGATTTACAGTTTCTAAGAAAATAGATAAAATACTGATACAGTTAGAAAATGTGTCAGTTTAAATGATATTTAAGACTATGTCCATATATCGGAGCTTTTTACTGTGACATCAAGAAAAGAACGTGAGGGGCCGGAGGGTTAGCTCAGTGATTCCGGCGCCTGCCTTGCAAGCGTAGGGACCTGAGTTCGATCCCGGTTACCACATATAATGCTGGGCGTGGTGGCTCACGCCTGTAATCCCAGCACTCGGGAGGCAGAGACGGGAGGATTGCTGAGTTCGCGGCGGCTTGCCTGGGCACCATAGTGAGCTCAGGGCCAGCCTGAACTACAAAGCAAGACCCTGTCTCCAAAAAGCGAAAAAAAAAAAAAAAAAAAGAAAAGAAAAGAACGTGAACCAGGTGATGGACATGCACACCTTCATCTCAGCACTCTGGGAAGCTGAGGCAGGAGGGTCGCAGCCCAGGAAACCGAGTGACTTAACGAGAGCCTGTCTCAAAAATAAAAAGCACGAGCACATAGCTCATTGTGAAGGCCCTAGGGTCAGCTCTGCAGGCCCACAAAACAAGTAGAAGAAAGGAATGCCGAGCCGCCCCACGGCCTGCAGAAACTCCCGTTTGGGTGCTGTGTGCTGCACCCGGTTAGCATCCTGGCCTCGTGGTGGGGGGATCTGTCTGGCTTCCTCCTTTTGAGAGCACACTCATCAGCCTCAGTATAAACTGAGTTGTGCCGCCTATATTCTCTGCTTTATCATACATTTTTTTTTCTCCTGCAAATTTTCATTTAAGATCAGACAGGGAGGATTCTTGGGGCAGAGTGGGTCTTAATAGTTCTTTTTTATCTTCAGAAACCACAACTGAAAATTTTCATTTCCATTTTATAAAGAACAGTAACTCCACATAGCATTTCACTAAAATCAGTAGTACAGTCAAGACTGTGACATTCTTCCTGTAGCAGTTTCTTGCAGATTAAAGAGAACCAGCATGAGGGCATGTGCTGTAAATGCAGTACTCGGGAAGGCAGAGGAAGCAGCTGCAGAGGATGGGCGGGGCACCTGCGAACCGAGAACCGCCTTTCCACCAGCTCTCGGCCTGGAGTCCGGTTTGACTTTGAAAAGAGCCCTAAGGCCCGTCAGCCCTCCTCAGTTGTGGCTGGGACGCTGCTGCCCCGCGGGGAGGCTGGGTGGGTCTAGGCTGATTCCTGTGTCGAGACTTGTGTTTCACCCCGCTCTGCACCGTTCGTCGTCATGTGTTTGGGTGCATCTTCCTTGGAGGCAAAGGGTCTGCTCTACCCCGGCCTGTGTGCTCACGGCAGCTGCATGTGGTGGCCACTGGGCCGCTCTGACCCTTGTGAGCAGGAGGGGCCGAGGGGCCGAGGGAGGAGCGGGCGCTGCAGACGCCCTTCCCGGCTTCCTCAGTGCCACTGGCAGGACGGTCCCTGGGCAGCGCCAGTGCTGCCCCGCAGTGTGCTGTGCTGCGTCTGCTGCGCGGAGCCTCCCTGCTCTCTGACAGCGGCACGCGCTGAGAAGAGTGCTGTGTTTCTAACTCATCTCTGTGTTTATAGAGTATAAACCATGAGCATTATGCAACTGTGGCTATTTGGTTCACGTGGGTTTTCTTCCAGTAGAGTAAAATCAAGAGGGATAATGTCTGAGTATATGTGTGTGTAGTTAAGTTACCCGGGGCATATTTGATCACTCTGTAATTTTGCTGAGAAGATAGCTTCTGGTCATTTTTTAAATTCTAGAAAAATGATTAAATGTTAATCTAAATTGTAGCCACATCCTTATTGAGGAAACACAGTGCAGTGATATCTGCCGTTTCATGAAGTAAAAATATATTTTCTTGGGCTGATCAGCAAATCTGATGTTGGCTATGTTGCTACTGTGTGCATTCCTGATGTTTGTTTTCTTCTTTTAATGCTCTGCTGTTTTCACTTCTCCCTTTTGTGGTTTTGAAATACTAACCTTAACACGGGTTTGTTCCAGTGAAAGATGTTAATCTTGTGTGAAATTGGTTTATTAAACATTTAATATGTCATCACATGACCCTTGCTTTTTTAACTACACTATTTTTTTGCTCTGCTTTAAAAGAAAGAAAAAGTAGAAGCAGGTCACCTAAATCAGAAAGAAGGCATGGTATTTTAGTTTTTCCATTATATTTTCTAGCAGGTTTGCAAGTTAGATAACAACCATCATGCACTAAAGCCAAATCTGTTTCCTCTGGCTTCTGAAGTGGCATTTAAATTGGGCAGATAATACTAATTTTATGGGGCCAGAGATTTAGCTCAGTGGTTCTGGTGCCTGCCTGCCAAACATAAGGTCCCTGGTTCGATCTCTAGTAACTACATACCCACCGGCAATCAGTACCACACACCACGGGGCATGGTGGCTCACGCCTGTAAATCCAGCACTCGGGAGGCAGAGGCAGGAGGATTGCTGGATCCAAGGCTTGCCTGGGCTACATAGTGAGCTCAGGGCCAGCCTGAACTACAAAGCGAAACCCTGTCTCAAAAAAAAAAAATAATAATAATAATAATTTTCTGCCAATGAGCTTCCATTGAGGCCTTTGTTAGTATAGGATAAGGTGATAGAGAGTCTTTCTAAAAAGACCTGAATACCACAGCGGCATTTTCAGGAAAATACTAATGTGTCTTAACCATCTTATTTGCATGAAACAGTTTCCCAAGAAATAAAATCTGGGTATGTGACTAGCGAGCCAGGCCTGTGCCTTGGCAGCGCCTGACTACGGGCATCCGTCCCTGCTGGCCCGGAAGAGGCTAATGGGTGTCCCGGGTGTGTGTGAAAACTCCCAGCGGCGGAGACGAGGAGAGCACTTGTGCAGTCCATGTGGGCGCGTCCACTCTCTGTGCCCAGGGCTCCGTCCGCTCTCTGTGCCCGGGGCTCCCTGCGCCTGCGCCGCGCTCGCCACTGCACAAGTTGTTCTGTTCCCGCGAGAATCCGCAAGAGAGCCTGCGGTGTGCGGTCTGCGTGTGCGGTGTGGGGTGCGCTCTCCGCGCTGTGAGCCGCAC
>PVIC010028174.1:0-23355 GCA_004025085.1 Thryonomys swinderianus
TAATGCATTGAGGACAGCACATTTAGACGTCCTTTGGTAGGCAACATGTGTAACATCAGATGCTAAGATATTTGGCTATTAACAGCAGAGATAGTTGGTGTCTACAGAGTCCAGGCGGCAGCATTTCTCCTAGTTTATGCCTGCGGGTAATTACTGTTACAGAAAGTTCGTGTGGCTGATAGTACCTTGACCTACAAATCTCAATCATTGCATGCTCTATTATGGTGTACTAGGGTTGAGCCACACAGGCAACTAGTTAGGATATCCTGTATGAGGAAAGTGAAAGGATAGCCTAGGGTTAGCAGAAAGTGACATCACAAGTCACTCATTTCCAGATCTGAGTCAGTTATTGAAGCAGAATCGGTCTCCTTGGAGAACCTGTAATACTTGCAAAAGTATCTATTCCTTTTTTAAAAGGAGCATTCTAGAATAACTGCATACAGGTGAATATTACCCAGCAGACTCCAGGTCTATGGGATACAGAAATTCAGATACCAGGAAACCACCAACACTCGGACTGGTGGAATGAGAGAACTTAGGACAGAAAGAGCCAAAGTGGAAGGCAAGATTTTGTGGCTATTGCGAAGCACTGGTAACATCACTGAATGGTAAGGAAACTAATTGGTGAATGGACAGAAAATGGATACAGAAGGCAGAAAGGGTGACTCAGAAAGTCTTCTCACTTAACCCTCAACCTGGTATCTAATGAAGTTGAACCCAGTTCAGAAATGTGTTCCTTCCAACATCCTCAGCCGAAATAAGACTGTAGTATTGATGGACTGTGTCTGCTGTTAATGACCCTCCAAAATGCAATAGTGCTTGGCTGTTCTTGTGCTGAGTTGACATCCTGCATGGTCTTTCCAACTCCATGAATAAAGAGAATCAAGTTGTGTGTGTCGGGGGGAAATAGGAAAAAGTCTGCAATCCAGTTAAGATTTATGTGGAGATAGATATTTGCACATAGTTCTAGAAGAAGCTATTAAAATCAGGATTTGCTAGTAAGGGATACCCAGGACCCTTTGTTATACAATAGCTTCTCTATTAGAGCCATTGGAAAATTATAAATTTTATGTAAATAAAATGTTTTGTCCTTTACCTGAACATTACAATTTTTAAAGATATCGGTCTACAAAATGCTTTCAGACCAGCAGGCATAAACCATTTAGAAAGATCAATGGGGCATTTTTCACTGAAATTGTGGTTTACTTTTAGAGATTATAACCAATTTTGTTTTCTGTATAATGAAGATTATAGACTTGATCCAGAGGGGAGCTGACGTAGAGACCACTGGAGGAGTAGGTGATGGGCAAATGTCTGGGCTTTTAGTCTTCATGATTTGTGTTTTATTCAGGACTTTGCAGGCAGCTTTTCCTGAAATACTATTTGCTTGGACCTACACATTCCCAATGGGTAACTAAAAGTGGAACAAAGCTGCTTTTTGTTGGTCTTGAACTGTATAAATCTCACCGGGCATCTAGTATGTCATTTAGGGAGTGTCTAAGGGTTGGAATAGTCAGCTCCAAGTTCATATAGCTCCAAATTCAATTAGCTCCAAATTCAAGACTGAGGAGTCCAAGATGTGGGATGTACAGGGGCATTTGAGGAGGTCCAGCAGTCGCCAGTCACTGTCCTAGATCTGCGGCCACTCGAACTGCTGGAGAAGCAGAGGTCCATACCACGCACCATCAGGAAGGATTCCAGCCTCAGGCCGTGAGGCTTCCAGAACCAAACCAGGACTGAATGATCAGCCAGACTGCAGCCCACCAGCTATAAGGCTTAAAAATTGGCCTCCTGCCTTTGTGGGTGGGTCTCTGGTTCCCTTCAAAGCGTGTCCCTTCCAGATGCTCAAGCTGGGAGTCTTGTCCTATTTTTATTATTCCTTCAGGGATGGCTTGATCAGATTAAAAGTCTTAACCATTTTCTCTTACTGTACGATTAAAGTTTCCTGTAAATTCGTGCTTTTTAACTTCTGTTAAGAGCAAGGACCCATAAGAGTTGGCAACAAAACCTCTCACTGCCTTCTAACTGGTTCACCTCATAGCAGGACCAAGCTGTTCCCTTGCAGACCCCACCAGTAGGCATCTACACTCAAGCCCACTTCTAGCAAGAGCTGTGCTGACCTCTTCCTGCTTGGTGCCTTAAAGCTATTGACCCTAAACTTCTGAGAAGAATGCTTAACACATTTGTGAGAAGTTATATTTTATATGTTGATAATTTTGTGCATAATTTTGTAGCCTATGTTCTATCAGTGTGGAACTAAAGATTGACAGCAGATTAAGATTAAAGCAGGAGATTAGGGTATGGCCAGCCATCTAGGCAAGTTGGTATGACCTGTCAAGAGACCCAGGATACACATACAGGGCAGTTTCTAAGCCCTATACCCTGGTACCAGTCAGAGGCACTATCTTTGATTCTGTTGGTGTGAAATCAGGCAGGTGATTGGGCGGCCTAGATCTGACATCATGGGGATAGAAAGATGGTGACTGTTAACTTCCTGGCTGCTGCTCCCTTTTCTCAGTGGTCCACTCACTCTTGTAGAGCACACTTCGCATTTCAATTGGCCTACACTCTGCAATGTGTATTTTTCCTACCTTTAATAAATGTAAAATCTCGTGGCACATCAGTGGACTACTTGTAACACCCAGGCGAACTGAATCAGCATGGTCTGGGCATGAAAGACCCACCTGAGGATTATTGCCAGTAGCCATAAAGAACTAGAGAGGAAGATGGGGCGCTATTGATTTTCTAGAGCTGGTTGTGGGTGGTTTTCCCACTGTGAACTTGGCTGTTCCCATCAGAACAGATGCTCGGGCCTCGCTCTTGCTGGGAAGGGCTGCTGTTTTCTGGGGAACTCTGGTCTTCACCATGAGCATCACACACATCTTGCTGGCTCCAGTCTCGATCTCTTAGCCTGATGGCACAGATCCACCCCACCAGCACAGGGTTTTGACTTCTGTCACTGGCCTTTGAGCCTTCCTGGTAGGGATCGATATGGACAGGTATGAGGTATTGCTGTGGGCTTTTGGCCACTGATTGGACTTAGGACATCACCTTGGACTCTGGGACACAGGCCCATGGCTGGATTCTTTGGGCCTCTAGTGCACAGCTCATCTCATCCTCCCTGTTTGATTTTTGGGTAATAATCTTATAAATTATCTTTATTATATATTAGTGTATTCCCCCGCAACACCCTGATGCAACACTTCCTTTTGCACTTTTCTTGTCCAACTCTTCAGACCAAGAACCTGGACAAAAGTCTCCAGAAGCAGCATACAGTATATATCTCAGAGCCCTGGTTACAAGCAGATTCAGGCAAGTAATAGGGAAACAGTGAGACGGGGCCAGACAAGTCCTATGAGGACACTTCAGGAGTCACAGCAGCAACGGGACTCTGCTGCTTCATCAGGATACAGTCAGAACACCACATGGCATCACTCAACTCAGGGGGTTGAGTTTGGGCATCGGTCCATTCCTGGCTTGGTTTACCTCAACACACTTCAGTCCTTTTGTTCCCACTTGGCAAGCCAGGTATGACTCCTGGGCCCTGTTCTGCTTGAGCCTTAGTGGGTGTATCGGGGGTTGGGGAGAGGGGGTTTTGCCTTCCTATAGCAAGCAGCATCCTTTGAGTTCAACCAGTTGCCTGGCACCATCCAGGCCAGCCTAGAGCCCTTAACTTGCTCTTTCCATCCTAATCTCTAGGAGAAATTCCTACTTGCTGTAGTAGATTTGCTTTGCCCACCAAATCCAGCTTTTCTGAAGCCTCAGGCTGCCCCTCTGCCCCTCTTCACCCTTATATACCCATATTCCAAGGACCTCTTGAACCTCTCCATACCAGGGGAACTCACGTAATATTCTGAGCCCTTAAGGTCAAGCTCAAATGTTACCCTGACCTGATCCATCACCTGGGGAAGGCATTCCTCCCATTTCACTGGCCTAGGAACTGATGAGTGAATATTACACCAAGGAGGAAAACTGATGGCTTCCCATGAGTGGTGGGAGAAGACCCAAGGAAGGACCTTAACGGCAAGAACTTAGCCCATGAGATTCTTTTTCACCGATTTGCTGCATCCAGGAAAAGTGGCCACTCCCAGCCAGAGCCCCCAAGCTAAGTCAAGGGCCGTAACAGGCCGGTTGCCTCGTTTCAGCCTCTACTGGACAGGGCGAGTTTCTGGGCTTTGGTTTCTTCTCATGGCAGAGTGAAGGGACCCACCTCCCAGTGGGAGCTCTCCCCCGTAGTCACCCTGTAGCGCAGACAGATTCTGAGGGGCACCGTTTCAACTAGCAGAAGAGGATTGAGGTTGGTGGCAGATCGAGGAAATGAGACTCGGTATACTCAGGGATAACAGCAAGACCCCCGACCCCCCAACACTACACAGGAAGTATAGAACAAGTTAGATGGGGTTTCAGATGTGGAGGAAAACGCTATATCCTTATTTACATCGGGAGGATTTTTTTGCAGTGTCTTTTCCCCGAATGGGTCTTAGCGAAACACAATCAAGATTGATGGTATTTATTGCTGTTTTAGGAGCTGGTACCTCCAGAGCCTAGATTCCCCATAGTATGAAGTAGGGAAGAGCCTTTCACACAGGGAATCCCGATTCCAAAGCAAGCATGGGAGGCTCCATTTGCCACCATTGGGCTATCTTCCCAGGACTCCAGAGGTGAACATGTGGCGTTGCTCTAAGTGTCCAAATATCACCTCTGCAGGACACCTCACCTTGATCCTGGTCATGCCATTAATGGACTTGTGGTCAGCCTTCATGTTTCCTCAGGAGCCCCTTCCCTACTTGCAGGGAAAGCTGAACACCAGACCCCAAGTGACTCACTTAGGACACCCCTCAGATTTTAGCGAGCCGAGTCAACCATAATGGGGACCCAGTTTGCCACTAGTGACACCTGCCGTCCTAAGCCTATTTCACAATGAAAAAAATGCTGCAATGCCTTGGGCCTTTAAGCCATCTGACTTTAGATTAAGTACAACTTTCCTCAAAATCTCAGCAGCATATGAAGAAAACACATGCATAAGTGAGGTTCCTCTAGGACCTTTTAATAAATATTTCAGGTATAATTTAGAGATAACAGTTCAGTCAGCCTGAGAGCAGTCTAATATTACTAACAAAGGCTTATTTTGCCATGACTAGATTGTTAAAACAGGTTAGTTTATGAAGATTATGGCAAATTAGGAGCTGTATACTACTTATAATCAGCATTTGTGTTTTAATCTAATTGTGTAAATTCAGTTATAATTGGTATATTTATCTCTATTATGATTTTCAACCAAGCCTTCATCCATAGACTATTATATATTCTACCTAGAGGCAATACTATGGTTTATTCAATAAAAGGATGGTTAAATATTTAGAATCTTAGTATTTTTCCAAGGTCTTTATCTTAAATAGCTCCTCTCCTGCTCCATAAGTAACCTTTTTAGACTTGGCTCCTGGAAGATAGTGAACCAAATGAGAATACTCTTGAGCGTTGATACTGGTGGGGTGCCTCAGGAGTATCCTGTCTAGGCCAACTGCAGGATGCTCCACCATGGGGAGATGTGGGCAGCTGAGTAGAAGTCACACCTCACTTTACTTGCTGGTTGTACTTTGTGTGTGTGTGGTCCAAGACATATAAAGATTATCTTTTTATCATTGACTGATTACTGAGGTACTCTATGGTGATTCACCCTTATAAACTACAGAACTTAGTTTGTTTGTGAGGTGGTGACGAAAACCAATTCCAGGACTCCTGGATCTACTGTCAAGTCAATTGACTTTTAAATTCTTCTGCCTATTCAAGCCTTTCTTCTCTGAAGTTTACTTTTAACTTGAGAATTTCTATTTGGTTGTTTTAAAAAGCGATCTCTTTACTAACCTGTTTAGCAAGATACTTTTCTTGGTTTAGCTTTAGAGCATGGTTACTTTTGAAAATTTTAACTAGCCTACTTAGTCTGTATAGAAGCCAAAAAAATCCAGGTTCAGATTTTTTCCTCTTCTGCCATTTTTCTCGCTTTCACATCAACCATCCTTTATCATGTCTGTTGAGTAGATATTAGGTATCGTAATGTGGCAAACTCCATGAGATTCTCCCCCCAGGGTTTGCTTATTTGCTAACTCCTCTGAATTCCGTGAATACTAAATAAGCATGCATTGACCACTGAAGTCTGTTCAATTGGCCAAAGAGCTACTGAGGCAAAAATGCCCTTAAATCCCTGAAACCACCCACTAAGGCTCCTCACCTTTCCTGAAGGGTTCCCTCCCTAGCATATGCCTTCAACATGAGCAGAATTGCCTTAGCTTTCATTTCCTGCTTGCACATTTTCAAGGTCAGCCAGAAGTTAGCGCAGATATCTCCTCTGCGGACACAGCTCTCCTGTACATGTGGTCTTCTGGATTCCTAGGAATACAGTCCCTAGAGACACCACTTCTGGTTAGCCTGTCACTGTCTCAAGTATCCACTACCTCTACTGGTTGCCAAGATCGACCACATGGAGAAGGATTTTTATGCTAGGCGACTTGAATCATGTCAAAGACAGCCTTGTGCATGTTATCTTTCAGTGGAACCAACAGGCAGGTCAAATAATTCTCCAGCAAAAAAAGCCCTGAAGGGTCTTCTCAGGTTTTCTTCTGCCCTCAGGGACAGCTTTCAGGATGATTGAGAAGCAGCAGTTTAAGGCTACTACTAGACCTTGTTTCTAAAAGATTGAATTTTTAAGAGATCTTCCCTGACATTTTCACTGCTATCACTCCTAATTAGTGGTTTACCTGACCGGTTGTGTTAATTAAAAATATCGACTCATTGTAGCCTTCTTTATTACCATTGATGAGGGAGAATAGGTAGGACTTGGGGTCATAGCATTGCTTGAGTTGTTTTCTGGTATCTCATCCAACAAACAGGAGCATGGCTGGGTTTAGTGGCACTGCGGGAAAGTAGTTCAGTACTCACAAAACTACTTATTACTCCATCAGTATGGCTTATGGCTATAGGTCAGTATACGCTTTCCTCTATTGAGAAGTCTTAAGGATAAAATCCCAGTTGAACAAGACAGTGATTAGTGATACAGTGTTTCTGACAAGTTCTGTATATCACTGACAGGTAGAAGCTTTTTGTTCAGTACCTTCTAGCAGCACCATTATGTACTGTTTCCGGGTCTGACCACAACCCTCCTAACCTGTTTATAAAGACATTAGAAGTCACATGCTAGACAGGTCACTTGCCTCTAGATCAATTACAGTAGCATACACAAGTCAGTGTCCATAGCTGTGGTCTTAATTTTAGTACAAAATTCTACTCAGCACCTTTATGTGCTGCAAAGCCCAGGGAGACACAAATTACTCACCAATCACAGCTATCATCTATAGAGGAATCCTGTTTGCCCATTGATTTGCAATGCTACTGGCTTCATGATTTAATTTAGATGAAGAAAGCACTGTGTAGCTTATGCTTAACTGGCTTTTTGTGAGGTTCAAGTACCTACAATAATGGCATTGGAACAGGGCTTGTCTTCTCAATTTTTAGCATATTGATCTTCATGGTTAGAGTTTTGTGGTTAGTTTCAACTAAGCAAAAGTATCTATACAGAGGTGCTGAGTTCCAGGGATTATGAAATTTAAGGGTCACCTTGTAGGAAGCCAAGATAGGTGTTAATCTGGGTCTGGATTCACAACCTTCAACACGTCTTCCAATAAAACATTACTTGCTATCACTTCCTTTGAAGACATGGTCGGGAGAGGCTTCTTGCCAAAGGAACCTATTTTCTGTTCCTAGCAGGTTTATAGAATCCACCAGAACACGTAGTATTCCAGTCTGCTATGCTTAATCCCCTCCACATACCAGAAAAGTCTACCATTCCACAGAGTGATCATAGCTCTTCAAAAGGACAAGTAGGTTTCTTAAGAACATCCCTTCTTAAATGCTCCCTACAAACTGCAGTAGTTAAGAAATTGGACAGGAATAGGAAGCCATTAGTGAGAGTTCTATAGTCGACTATTGTAAAATAACTTGGGGAGACACGCCCCAACAGTTGGGTAGGAGTGCTGTGTTAAGCCATTCTACTCAGGGTCGATGAGCTCTGAAGTAACCTCCATGATCTCAGCAAGCTGCCTTGGAAAGTGGTGAGCAGAAGCCCCGACACCCAGCTGCTAGTGCCTGAAGTGGACTGGCTAACCAAGGTCCTAGGTGAGGACATAGGCACATAGTGTGGATTGGGTAATGGGCATGTAGGCAAAGCCCATGATGCTTTGGGAACTTTCAGACCGTGTCCCATACTTCATACCATCATGACAGTGTCATGGGGGTTGACAGGGTCAGCAGAGGGCCAGCTGTACCCTGTGCTCATGCTCTAGGAATCAGTGAAACCTTGAACACCAGGGTTTAACGTTAGATTTCCTCTTTAGTGTTTCCCAGACTGTTGTACTTGTCAAAAACATGGCAAAATGACAAGCTGTACGATATATCCTCCAGTAAAATTCATGCACGTGTAAGGTCAAAACCTAGCTTTCTGTTAGAAGCCTTTTACTGATCACATTGGCCTCAACAGTTTGTTGAAGACTGAGGAAGTCAGTGCTTAACCAGTACACCTCCTGCAACCAGGCACAGAGTCATCTTAGGATTCAACACTGCCTGTGAGTGGTATCCTCTGACCTAGTGGAAAGGGCCTGGGGAACATGGCCGGAGACCATTCTGAATACTAACAAGGATTATGGAAAGCTCTGGGGCTCCCCCTGTGTTTAATGCTACCCCAGCTTCTCCTGTTGAAGCAGGAACAGAAGTTATATTTTGGTAGAGTCATCAAGTCAGTAACGCCTGCAGCTATATTGATATGTCAAGCTGACTTGGGTGAGACCTGCTGAGCAGATTCATCAAACTGTGTGTAGGTGATTGGCAAGTAGGCAGCAGACTGAAGAGGGAGAATCACCCCTGACGTGGGTGGCACCAGCCAGTACACTTGTAGCTAGAAGGGATACAGAGGGAAGGAGGGAGCTTTCTATCTTCAGAAGAGCTCCATTCTTGTCATTATCTTCGAATACTGGTCTCTAGTTGCTTTAAGGCTTCAAGATTTTTGCCTTCCAACACAGGATCACATTCAAATTCCCAACTCCACTCATGCATAAAGAATCTGAACTGCTTCCTGACTCTCCTTTAAGCTTTGAAGCTCAAGGTGGAAAAAAAATTTAAACTCGTGTTAAGTCATCTGAATTATAACATTTAGAGTATACTCTCAAGTGTATCTGAAGTGAAAAGAGGGTGTTCATAGAAAAGAATGGGATCCCATTAAGTCAGGATGGAGACATTTGGGAGGAATCTGAGGCTGGGGTCCTTGGGACTAAATTCTGCAACTCTGGTGTTGCTTTCTCCTAAGCCCGAGGAAATGAGTCATAAGTTGCCTGATGCAGTTACAGACGCTCCTCAGGATGCCCTACTGTTGCTTTGTGAGCTTTGAGCCTGGTGAGAAGCTTCTAAAGGTGAGGTACACAGTGCTACTCATGAGGAAGTCCACTATCCAGTAATCCTAGAGTTTAATGTGCCTCAGACCTGCTTGAAAGAGAAACAAGTATGGGAATGGATAAAGTAGATTAGAGGAAGACACATTTGGATCAGGCCAAGTTTCTTGATGGACCCCATTAGAGATTCTCTGAATTTATGTCACAACTTATGGAGTTAAAAGGTGCCAGTAAGTTTATGTGGTACAAGTCAAAAGATGACCCACTGTCAGTTGAAAATGCCCGATACTCCTGCGTTTTACTGTTGAAAATACTCAAGGGTCATGGAGATGGGAATGATGGGGTGAGTTTGCCAGGTAAAAACCTGATCCTTTACATAGAGATGATCCAGAAAATGTGCCCTTCACCAATACCTTAAGATTTCTTGCAGGGAGCAGCTATGATCCTCAGAAGTGTTTTCACTGCTCTTCTCTGCCAGACCTAACAAGAGGATGACAGTCCCTAAACTGGGAACACCTTAAGTTGGATCCAGATGGCAGGAGTCAAGTAGCAGCACACAGCTATCGAAGACAAGCTGGTCACACTGATGGGCATCAGAAGGTAATGATTGGAATGGTCTGACATGAATAGACTCACGGTGTTGGCCGATTCGTCAGTGTGCCCATAGGGAAGTACACAGGAAACCTATTTACTGGATTTAAGTAGAAAAATTTCAGGGCAAGTGAGCAAAAACCTGCCTCCAATTCTAACAGTGATAGACCCTTCCCATCAGTTCCCAGACTGGAGCTGGTTTACAGACTGTCTCATAGAGGTAGCTGGGTCCACTTCAAGGATGGGCTCTGGTGTACTACACCAGAAGTTATAGCAATCTTTCTCCCATCCTTTCCCTAAGGGATTTAAAGGCCTTTTACCAGAGTAAGTGCACAGCCAGTCTCAAGCGTATTGGACATTCATTCTGAACACCGAGCCAGGACAGCCAAACGTCACGGCCCCGCAATAAAAGGGTTCTACGGAGGTTAGTCAGTGGGGTGTTATAGTCAAGGTCCTACTTAGCAGGCCTAGTGTTCTCCCTATATCCATCCTGGGGTCATTGCTCCAGCTCTAGAAGGCGTAACTGGGACAGATACTCTTTCAAAGTCCCCATATCAGGTCAACTCTAGTATGAGGTCAAAATAGAAGTCATTAGATTTACTTGTATTTGGTGAAATAGTAAATCAAGTAGTCCAGCTCTGAAGGAACTGCAGACATTGGTGCCACCATCAAGTACTTGAAAGATGCAGGTGTGCAATTCAATGGATTCCTGTTAACTATTTTGAGCCAATGGACCTTGGAGAATGACGGGACTGTCACGAGCTCAGCGAGTGGCGACTCCAGTTGAGTGGCTGTACCAGATGTGGTTTCCTTGCTTGAGCAAGTGAACTTAACGCATCTCCTGGCACTTGGTATGCAACTATTTAGCGAACACTCTTTATTCATGCCTATCCCTTTAAAGAATCCAGTAGATGCAGTTTGCCTTCAGAAAAGAGGATCAGCAATACACCTTTATGGTTCTTCCTCACAGGTAGGTTAACCCTTGTCCCAAGTGTCAACTCCAAAAAAATCTTAGTCTTCCCTCCCACAAGGTGCCAATACTGGTCCACTACATTGATATTATGCTGATCATATTAGGAGGGTAGCATCCATTCAGCCTGTATGTGTGTCTCAGATGGGAAGTAAAAACTAAGATTCAAGGTCCCTCCTTAACTCAGTGGAAATTCTAGAGGTCCAGTGGTGTGGGGACATGCAGAGATATCCCTTCTGGCCCCCTTTACAACCTAGATGTCTAGCGGGCTTATTTGGGTTTTGGACTCAATACGTTCCTCACTTAGGTGTGGTACTCTGGTCTATTTGCAAAGTGTCTCAAAGGTGCTGGTTCTGACTGGGGGGCCCAGAAGAGAAGGCTCTACATCAGGTTCAGGATGCTTTGCCACAGTTTCATCTGGGTTACTAAGTTATCTGGTTTGCTAACAGCCCAGAGAGGTCTAGGATTGGGCCCAAACAGGTTCAGAAGTTACATGACATTGCCTGAATACCCGTGATTCCTACTCCAGCTCTGTTACATTCTGTCCCTCTGAATTAGTGTGCTGTTGGTACACAAGATCATTTTCTTATAACTATAGGTCACTATTATTGCCCCCAGAGGCTATGTCTCTGGCTGTCAGGCTGACAAGTAGATTGAGGTAGTTAACTGTCAATTTCAATAGTAAATGCTTAGTCCATTAGTTTAGTGCAGTTCTGGGTGTGTCTGGATGGCTGATCCCTGAACAAAGACTCACTCTGGGTATTCATGGAACCAACCTATAGGCTCACGGCCTGGACTTTGTAGGAGGCTCCCATTTTTGTCATTGTCCTTAGACAGTCTTCTGGCTTCTAACAGACCCTTTGGCTTCCTGGCATGGTCTGCAGTGAGCTCCAGTTCTTCAGTGCACACCCAGTCCTTTTGCATTCTACACCAGACTCTAGTCCTTTATAATATAGTTAACTTTGTATTCAGGGGCAACAACTGGTATACCCCAACCGACAATGGGTGAGTGGGGACTCGGGGCCATCACTTCAAACTTAGGATCCCTCGCACACATTTTCAAGACCCAAACCAATTTACATTCTGAACACGGATGAAATGGGAAAACCCTCAGAAGACAGGGTTTTTCCACACTACCAAGTATACTTCTGGTCCTCCTCCAGAGATCCGACTGGGTGGTGTGGTGAATACTTAGCTTTCTCAGGCACAAGGTTCAAGTTGACAGTTGTGACCTGGAGGTGAGAAACCTCATTTTGACTCTTTAGTGTGGCCCTATTGTCAGTGACTGCAAACCTTTCGTCTGACAGTGGGCTGCAGCACATGCGCAACAGGTTCACCACCACCGGCCACCTATAAGGTTCGAGTTAATTGAACTGTGGTTAAAGTAAGATTCCGTGGGGCACATACTCGGAGGTCCCTTTGTCCCTGGGTATGTGATTAGTACGGCATACAGCTGAGGCACTCTTGACAGTGGCTGCTCCAAAGGACAGGTAAGTACTAGCATGGAGAATGAAGAGCTGAAGCCTCAAACTGTTCAACACCCTACCCAAGAACAAATCAAAAGCTATACGTTGTAGAGTATGGTACATATGTTCTGGCCAACTTCAAGAACTTTAACGTTTTCAGTTCTATGCTTCCCATAAGTTTCTTTTAACTCAGCTTTCTGGCCTACATGAACCGGGAAGGATCAGTTGAACTCTAAGCTTTTATTCACTTGATTAGTATCTGTAGTTGCTGTCACCACACAAAAGGCCACTTAGGGTAGGTGGCCATGCATGTGGTGAATGGGCTCCTTTCCATTCCAAGGATGAAGAGTCAAGGGCAGTGTGAATTCATTTTGAAATTTACATTTAGAAATTTGCCCTGGGGCTGTATTAGTTTAAGTCTGTCATAATATATTAAGATCTGGGTCACTGGATCTCACAGAACATATTAATCCATTATAAACAGGAGTTACGATTGCACACCTTAAGGAAACAGCACACTGGAGGCTTGCATGGGATACGTGCACTTCAGAGAGGCATTACGACCTGTGAAGGTTAGGGACCTGCGTCTTCAGGAAAGATCTTCGAGCTCGAATTGGGTATAATGTAACAGCCCCTCCTAAGACTAAGAAGCTGCAAAACGCAGCAAAGGAAACAGTGCTTTATAGGCATCCAAGATCTAGGAACACACAATTCAAACATAATAGTGCCACTGTAGCCCATGCAATTTCACCTGAAGTAGCTGGACTTCACAGTAGAGCCAGCCCGCAACACGATCATTTCTTCCCTTTGGGCCAATTTGGTGAGCATGTGGACACATCCATTACACTTTATGGTGATGGATTCACAGGTGATTGCAGTGCATATGCTTAAACCCGAGCTGTATAATTATGAATAGTTATTTTGGTGTAATCAGGTGTAATTATATCATAAAAGCTGCTTAAATGGACATGAGCTAAAGGAGCATCAGTAGCGGGCAAAGATGGAGCATAGTTTTTCAGGCTACAGTGAGAATCAGTGCCATGGGGTTTAATAGCAGGCCCACACCATCTGCAGCACACATATCTAAAGGAACGGTTTGTCCTACTGGGCCCTTGGTAGAATGAGAACCTTCAAGTGGTCCCAAGTGGTTACACATCTGGAATTATGTGCTGAAGCTGGTTCTACCCACTAGATCAATTTAGCCAAGAGGCAGCAGCAGATCTGAGGCCAATACTGGAGGACACAAGGAACATTAAGTGGCACAGGACCCTACTAACATTCATGTTTATCACCCTAGGATCCCCCCCCCTTGAACTCACACTTAAGACTACATGGTGGCCTGTTAAGGTTTTATTAAGGTTAGCATGTGCAAGCTCTAATACTTGAATTCAGCAGAGCTTGTAGATTCCTTGCAGCAACAAGCATTTTTTCCTGGTGGACTTTTTCCAAGCAATACACCATGGAAGAAGTAATCTGAAAATATACAAGCTTCCAAGCAACTATAAATGGCTTGGCTGGCTGGGACTTGAACAAAGGCCAGAGGACCACAAGGAAGTCTACGGCACATATATTTAGGAGAACATTTTTTAGGAATAGACCCAAAGTGCAAAGATGTATGTGAATTCACTCAGTCCAATAGACAAAGTAACTTGACAGGTTGGTATTGGCTTCATCACTGGTCATTCCAAGAACTTCTATGATGGCCAAATATATGGATTAGGCACAGAAGAGATGGTGGGTATGCAAGGTCCTAAGAGCATGAATTTCACACTGTCCTTATTTATAAGTATGCACTAGTGAGCTCAATATAACACTCCTGTTCAAGGAGCTGGTTACCCCCATAAGCCTCCCCTCTGTCCAAGCAGAAGTCAATTCCTTAGAGGCGCAGATATGGGCTGTCCACACCACTCACCCTCAGCCAGCACAGGGACAACTTATAAGGCAGAGTCCCCACAGTATGGCTGACTGGAGCCCTAAAGAGCAAGGGTAGGAGAGTGGGTCTATGACAACCTTGCAGTTTGGACATTATCTTATGAGCTGAATTGGAAGCATTATGCACGAATAGCAAAGTATCTCCAAAACAATGTTGTATGCAGACTCGAATATAGGTGTACATCCCATAAGGATGATTTCAAGGACCTGCAAACTAGGGAAGAACAAGCAGAAGTGGTTAATTTTCTCCACTAGGAAACACAGGCTCTGCAGTTCTAGAGGGCCCGCTCCTCAAAGGAGACAGCAAGCTTCTTGGTACAAGTTACCAGTTCTTCCAGAACATTTTGAACTTTATCCCAAAGGCAGCTAACCCTTGTCTGAAGAGTTGTCTACAACCAAGAGTTTTGGTTATATCGCTAAGCAAAACCATGAAGAGCGACAGTTGGTAATCTGAGGGAGAAGAAAAGTTACAACTGAAATAATGCATTCATCCTCTTGTTAACTTTTCTCCATACTTTGTTCGGTACCAAGAGCCCCCTGGGCTTCTAGAGGGCCAATCCTCCAGGCGAGTATGTAAAACCAGGTCTGCCCGTTGCCTTGGGCGGTCTGACAGGTATAGTCATGCCACACAGAGCCTCCCTACCAATCCTGGTGCCAGCGATCAGTCATCTAGCTTCAGCTTCTGTCTGGGAAGCCACTGTAGCATTTGTGGTGAGACCTTCCTCTCCCATCAAGTCAACACCCTCAGAAGAATCCAAAGACTGGATAGGTCTACTCATCTGTCCATAGGAACTCAGTACTGAGTTCACACTTCCCTGGGGTCTGATCTACTTCCCACACAATTCTCTCCCCTTTAACAGGTGTCAGTGGGTTTGTAGTTGGAAGGCCTTTCCTGGATATTTATCTTCCCAGTCCCTACTGCCTCTTTAGCTCTGAGCAATGACTCCAAGTCTCTGCACTTCTAATTTCAGAGACTAAATAAGACCCTTTGGGTGTGTGGCCAGTATCTTGCACAGTGCCAAGCATAGCTCAGTATTCAAATACGCATGTTGAGGTAGTATTTCCTCATTTTGTTAAAAAAAAGTCTTTAAACTTCAAGGCAGGTATAAAAGCCATACCTTAGTAGCTACAAAAGGTAAGCAGTGCTTGAAAATGTTACTCCTTTGGGTTACAATTCCAGGCCTAGACCTGTGTCCGTACTGTGGTATATGAGTCATCTTGGACATTTATGCCACATGCACCCCTTTACCAGAGGCTCTTGAAGATCTAGATTGCTGGAGCAGTATTCCCCAAAAAGGGTATGTAAGATCTATCAAGTTGATCTAAGTTATAGGGAGTGTGGCGTTCTGATCTTCACGGTTTTCTCAATACCATGGGACCGAGTGTTCAGTGAACTAATCACAGGGGCTTGGTCTCTAATGAACCGGATATCAAAGAGCTGTTGTGGACCGGTCACCTGAATTCCCACACATCAGTGCAGGAGCATGTGCAGTCGCTTTTGCAATAAGCCAACGTCTTCGATGGCATCCTCACCCCTTCCAGTTGTCCCAGACTAAAGTGGCCAGGAAACATTGCTTCGCTGACATTTCAGCTGTAGGATGGCACAATAGTTCAATATACATGATATGGGGCTCTTCACTTTGTGTCTAGTGTTCAGACATTTAAGTAGAACCCAGCGCTGAGCTAGAAAAAGGCAGGACTTCTCCAGGTTTTACTTTATGACATCCTGTCTGGGGGAGGTAGAAAGCTACCGACTTGGTGACAGCTGTTGTATAAGGGTTATGTATAACAGGGCCTAGAATGAATGGGTATCACATCACAGCAGAAGCACATGGCAAAGAAAAATGTTTATCTCCAGGAAACAAACAAAGGTTTAGACACTATGTGGTATCCAAGCTCACCTCAACATACTCACACCTAGAGATGTGCTTTAAACTCATCGCCTGGGTCCACAGCTGGTCAAGTTGACACAATTAAGTTTGACACCCACAGCATTTGAAATTGGAAATCAATACCCCCCCAGAACTTGTTTTTTGCTTAGGATTGCTTTGGCTATTCTGGGTCTTGTACTGGTGGTGCAAACGTGAACTCAGTTATTCTTTTCACTAACAAAAGCTATGCAACCGGACAGTCATGCATGTAACACCTGTTCAAGTCATGCAGAACAGACATGAATAATCTATGTCACTTATTTTAATATTCTGCATATCCATGTAAGATCCTATTCTATCTAGAGTTTTACTTATGAAATTGTAGAAATCTTACACTCCCCTTGCTAGTTTGATTCCTCAGTATTTTATATTATTGAAGCTATTATGAACAGTTTTCCCTGCTTATTTCAACTAGCTTAACATATAGAGAAAAGCTTGATTTTTAATATTGTTATCTTGTGGAAGACTGCTATTATGTCTGAAACATGCTAGTAAGCAATAGGGGCTGTAGAGTGAATCCCAGTTGGCTTGTTTAAAGTAGTCTGAAGTCTGATTCGTAGGAGTTTCACGGATGGTGTGTTGGTCAGCACTATCCCCTGCCTAAGCCACAGCAGAGGCCAGAGACGTGATCTGAAGCTGGGTAACATGGTAGCTGAAGGTCAGGGACTTCTCCCCATGTTGTTTCCAGAAATAAAACCTTAACTGAAAACAAGGTTAATTAGCCATATCCTATTATGTTGTTTCTAATTGTCTGCCTTATCTGCATCAGCAAGTTTTCGCCAGGTAAGTTACTTCACATGGAGTCCCCTCCCCCAACCCAACCTAAGGATTTTGTCACCAATAAGTCAGGTCTGGCTGATCATGGTCTTTGCTCAAGCACCGACCATTTCCAGCTCTGTTTCACTTTAACTCCATCTCTAAAGTTGTTCTTGCCTTGTATCATAACATGCAGCAGGAGACTGGGATCTTCCGCAGGGAATCGGTGGTAGTATCTGACCTAAGGGGGATCTGCAGGATCATTACCAAGACCCTTCTAACTATCTTTGCAATGTTAATTGGATTTGGTGAGGAATAGCAAGTTTCTTGAGCTATCCTAAAGAACCAGTGTGCCCTATGGTGAAGGAAACTCTTGTACCATTCAGGTATATGGAGGAGATACCAGTTGCTAGTATTTGAGTGAGAATTTTTAATTGAGTTCTTTATTGGTACATTTTATATACAGCTCACAATCACTCAACATTGGGAGTTCATGCCAGTATGACACAAGTTTTTTACCCATATCCCTACCCACCCCACAACCTACTCCCCCTATGTACATGTGCTTTTCCTCTTCAATTTATTCTTTACCCTCATTACTTAATAGGGTGTAGATATATAAATACCATTATCTTTTCTCTGGTATGAGAACCTGTAGATTTAAGTCAGTGAGAATTTTAACAGTCATCTGGTGCGTTCAGGACAGCTCCAAGGTTTTAAGTGCAAAACATTGTCTCCCTTTACTATAAAAAATTTGCTTTGGATGGACACAGGACACACCCTTAGGGACCTTGCTTCATCAAGGTATGCTGAAGCCTGTTGGGTTTCAGCTATGCCCAGGAAAGATAGTGCTTTTGGCTGTTGATACAACAGGTTTAATGATACTTGAGCTACCACTGGTATTAGTAAAGTAGGTAACTAGACATTAGGCTGCCTGAGGTACAAAGTGGCACATTTTTGCCAGTTAAAAAGACTTCAATGCTAATACATTTGTCATTTCTTAGGTCTAAGCCTCAAAAGGGCTGTACTTCTAGAAAAAGACAGCATTCCTGGTTGCCGTAGCCTACAGGCCAATGCTTGCAGAAAAGTTTAAGGACTCAGTTTATATTAGAACCTTTTTTTAAATTCATGCAATTAAGCCCCCAAAAGAACATTGGCCAACTGAAAAGGATAAGCCAGGCATCTTGCAGCATGGACAGCAAAGTACTTGCTACAAGTGTCAGCTCTATACATACGAAATGACAATCAAGATGACAATCACCATGGTTTCCTGGGCTCCAGGAGCCATTCCTGTGCACAAGCTATCCAGAGGCCCAGAGCAGATTCAAGCAAGGTGGGCAGTGTCACAGAACAAGTATAACTTATGTAACACCTTCCCGTGCTTGTTTTCCTTCGATGGACTCAAGTGTAGTAGGTACAGACGATGTAGAGATTCATGTCACTCGCAGACCTTTAGCCCCTTCATACCTCTGATCAACGTTCTCTGCCCTCATTGGCACCCAGGTGCCGTCAGTAGCAAGGCCCGACTTGCCCTCAATTATGAGCAGCTAAGGAGGACATCGAAGTGGACACTAAAGACAAGCCTGAAATACCGAATTGGTATTTTCACACCACTACTAGCAACTGGTAGCTCTTCCATAATACCTGACAAGCTTTGACACCTCAGAACTAGGGATAAAGGGATGCGTTTACTCACTGGTTCCCAGCTTCCAAGGTGCCTCCCCAGAGGCTAACTCCCTCCTCTTACTCATTTGTTTAGCTGAATGCTCAGTGGATTCCCAGGACTATCGCATACTTCTGAGGTAGAGAAGATCCCTGGGGCACAAGTTGGGAGCCATCATTGGTATGTGATTTGAGATCCTATAACTTAACACCAGCAGCTACAAGAACAAAGAGGCGGTTAGGTAGAAGGGTTGGAAATGGTACAGGAAGATTCTCCAAGCTTACCACTCTGAATGTACCTGATCTCATCTGAGATGTGCAGGAGGTGCCAATGCTTGGGACAGCATGTTAAAACAAGATGCACGGAAGTCAGAAATACACACTTGCTAGTCATGGATTTTATCTAGGTTGTCCACTTTGTGCTGTTTACAAACACCAAGGAGTGCGATTTTTGCTTCTAACAGCATAAGACCAACCCCTTCCAACGCCACAGCCAATAGTTTTGCTGTTTGACTGCCATCTTGCTTTGGACTAGATTATTTTAACCCAGTTCCAGGGCATCTGGCCAGCTTCAGTGAAATTATTTCTACTCAAAGTATGGCCTTAAGATTACTTGAGGTTGGATGATTCAGTTTTAGCTCATTTTGACAACATCCGACTAACCAGTAGGGTGTTCCGACTTTGGGGAGAATAGGAGCTTCTATGACTCATGAAATAGACACCTCCAGTGTCATTGCCTCAAATTCAGTTTATGTAGTAGATTGCACTGTGTTCTAAGGCAGCGAGTCCAGTCTCCATAGGAGACCCAGGTCCCAAGAGCCAGGACCTCCTTTCCTACACAGTGGTGGGGATAGTTCGACTCCAGATGACGTAGGGTCAAAGGCAGCAAGACCTACACAGAAAAGGACCTCAGCATTGCCTCCTAGACCCACTTCGGATCATCTTTGAGTTCATCGAGTGATACCTATCTACCAGTGATGGCTAGAATTCAGGTTGAGACCACACAACTTAAATACATGAACATCTGAATGGATTTTATGTGCAAGAGAATACAAGATGATCAGACTAATATTGCTTTGGAATTTAACTCAAAATCCCAATTGCCCTTTGTCACCTCAGATGAGGTGAAGTTTTGAGTGCAATGTCCTACTTCATCCTATGTAAAGCATACTTTCCTCCTCTATTAGTAGCTAGAATGTGCTACTAATATTTTGGCAACCGCTCAACCCACTTGCTATTCCTACCGTATCCACTTATAGTTCTGTCAGCTGGATAAGCAACTATTTCCTTTCACAAGCCAAGTGCTCACGAGTATTGGACTATGACACCAGGACCGACCACACATCCAAAAAGCTGGGTGATACATCATATTCCACCCAGAAGACTGGGGATACTGAGTTACAAGTGCACGCTTTCTCTGTCATCTTCAAACACATCTGTGCAAGTTCTAACAGTTGCTAGGACCCCAGATGTCTTGAGTAGTGTTCCAGACCAAGGAAGGTAACATGGGACTCCCCTACCTAGCTTGAAGTCTAAACGGTTGTTCAATCCTGTTAGGCCTTTACCCAATCTTCGTCTCTTTGACGTTTGTTTTAGACTATCAGATTCCTCATTTCCTTATGCTTGTCTTCCTGACTTAAGGCACTGGGTACCTAGTGCAAGAAGTCAGTTGACTAGATGCCCAGTTAAAAGCTTATTCATTTAAGTTACTTGGTCTTCCAGAATTTGGTTTATTCCTAGATTTGGGTTTTGATTGTTCTGTAGACCAAGTCAGCCCTGGTTACTAAAACTCATTTTGGTCTTTGGTCAATGAAACCGTCCCAGTCCTTGTTACCTGTTGGTGACAGCTGAACATCATAAGCAACTTTTACATGCGGTTTCTGGAACATAGAAAACCAACATCAGATGTGTCCATCAGTACAAAGAAATCAGGACAGTTGATACCAGAGCTAGGAAACAAACACTGGCCATGAACGCCAAGAGAATCCTGGTTGGTAGTGCTAAGAGGTTCATTTGTATCACGTTTGCTCAGTTCTAATAGCTGCAGTAATAATGGTCACCTTGAGTAGGAAAAGTCAGGATGGTTCTGGTGAAGAAGGCCAAGAAAGTCGAGTCATCTGAATGGTATAATAGAATGGGAGGGAAGGATTTCATGTCGATTCTTTCCCTGGGGGAACTTCAGTCGTTCTTACTAGGGGAGTGCAAATCCTTCAGCTGTCGCCAAGGATGGCCTTTTTACTCTTCAGGAGCAGCTCTGGTCTTTTTCATCTCGATTGTCCTTCTGGCTCCAGTGCAGATCCTTCAGCCTTTCAGCAGATTTCTCTAGCTTCAAGAATGAACCTTTGGGCTTTCAAGGTGGAGTCATTGGTCAGATTCCTGAGCCTATTATGTACCTGCACAAGACACTGCGCCAAGGGCTTCCAGGTCATCAGGTTTTTCAGTTCTCTAGCATGGGGATAGATCTCATTCTTCCATTTGACTCTGGGTAGACATTAAGAATCTTATAAAACTACTTGTCCAGCATTGAATCTCTTGCAAACCACGAACTACAAAAGCAATTTACCTTGACCAAGACAGTCAAATGATATAGTTTACCTTCATGAGACATGGTTTATCTACATTGGCCTTTTAGGTAGGATGACTGATTTGCCTCAGCCTGCCCAAGATTTCTAGCTTGCTTGCTTCCAGATAACCTGGGACAAGGTGTCACCCTTTTTTTATGCCAAGTTTGGGATTCATTCTTACTCATTCCTCATTCTGAGGTCATTTTGCCAATCCCCTCTTTTCTCACCTAAGGTTAAATATCCAAGACTAGTAACCAAAGTACATCTTACAAATGGAAGCATCCTTTAATGTGCACAGTACTTTTATAAGTGAACTTTAGCCAGGGAATTTAACAAGTCTTGTCCAAAGCACTCTTACATTTCTATGCTGAACTATTATTTCAAAGTCCACCAGGGTCAATTTCACGTGAAAAATCTTAAGAGTCTAGACATGATCTTTAAGCAGGTCATTGAGAAATCAAAGAGCTCTTGCTCAAGATCCTAGTCCAGACAGCTACTGTTGAGGCTGCTTGAAGCACTTGTGCTGCCTGTGTGCACTCAGGGACCAAGGCAGTCTTAAGTGACATAAGCCCAGAGATCCAGCAGGAGCAGCTGGAAGCCATGAGACATGGCCGGCAGGATCAGGACAGTCTTCCTGAACAGGTCCTTGTGGCCACACCTAGGAACCAATCAGGTCAAGCTTGCCTGGGTTCAAGGCTGTGAATGCATGGTACCAGCCCAACACAGGCCAGCTCCTTAGCTGCATGAATGCCATGCAGCTGCATATCTACTCTTTCAGTGTGCTTTTGTATTTGATGTGCCAGAGCCATGATACAGTTAGTTCCTGGACCACACCCTGTGCCCATTTTACGCCTTCTCCATCAGAAGCCCCATGTCTGGAGAGGCCTCCACCACCACCTTTCCTCAGAGGAGAGGTCCTGCCACACCCAGTGCCCCAGAAAGCTCAAGCTGGGAGTCAGGAGGACAAGGAGGTTTGCTTGGGCCCAAGTCCTGATCAACATGTCATGGTTGTCACGTGTCTCCCCCACACACACCCTGCAAGCCCACTGAGCTCAAGAGCCCTATCATGGGAAAAGAGGTCTTACAGCCCAGCAGTATCCAAGTGACCTGTGATGCTTGGAGGCAGAGTGGCACACACCCTGGTGATCAGTTAAGGCTCCTCTGCTGGAGCCTGCTTCTGGGTAGTCAGGGTACAGTGGTACTGGAGCTGGTCAGATCACCAAGAAAGTGCACCAAGGATGTGGCAGCTTCTCCCTTTCTGCACCACGACTATCAAAACCTATCAGTACTTGGTTTTTCCACCTGTTTCTAACAATACCAAGCACCTGAAGCTGAGGGCTCACTGATCAGGTCTAGAGGATTACTCTGCCCTGTACTGGAATGCTTCAAAAGGCAACAAGGACGAACAGTACAATTTAGCATCCCCCTAAGGCTTTATTCTGCACACCCCTTCCTTCACCTTGTGGGTCTGCTGAAGACTTCCCTGGCCTTTGTGCCAAGTATGCATGGGAAACTCGGGAGTATCAGCAGGACAAGTTCAAGATTGCCCTGACGTTCATCAGGACTACAGGCTCAGTCTCGAGGTCCCACGCAGGCATTGCCTGATTATGTCCCTTAGCAGGTACCCTTCCCACTCAGAGGTTGCTTCATCCAGCCTTCCCTCCACAAGCCCCATCCCCATCTTCCTTCAGCCCATCTGAGTGTTTGTTCCTAGCAGTCTTCCCACCCTTGCTGCAAGCTGTCATGCAATTGCAGCTGCAAGGCTCAGGCTGACAGCCCAGTGATGTTTGCAAGAAAATAACAACTAACAGCTTTGTAGAAAGTCTGCAAGAAGGGCTTCAACGCTTATGTATCCTTTCCTTTTCACTGGTGCCTTCATTTTCCTTGAGCCCAATTCATTTTCCTTGAGCCCAATTCATTTTCCTTGAGCCCAATTCATTTTCCTTGAGCCCAATTCATTTTCCTTGAGCCCAATTCATTTTCCTTGAGCCCAATTCATTTTCCTTGAGCCCAATTCATTTTCCTTGAGCCCAATTCATTTTCCTTGAG
>PVIC010028175.1:0-23391 GCA_004025085.1 Thryonomys swinderianus
GTTTTTGAGACAGGGTCTCACTTCACTTCGAAGTTCAGGCTGTCTTTGAGCTCACTGTGTAGCTGAGGCAAGCCTTGAACTCAGCAATCCTCCTGCCTCTGCCTCCTGAGTGCTGAGATTACAGGTTTGAGCAACCAAGTCCAGCATTTGTGGTACTTGGACTAATTGCTGGGGGGCATGAGTCACCACACCAGGTATTGTTGTATGTGGCTACCGTGGGATTGAACCAGGGACCTTGGGCTTGCTAGGCAGGCCCCAGAACTACTGAGGTGAATCTCTGGCCCTTTTTTTTTTAGACAGGGTCCCACTTTGTAGTTCAGACTGGCCCTGAGCTCACTATGTAGCCCAGCCAAGCTTCGAACTCAGCAATCCTCCTGCCTCTGCCTCCCGAGTGCTGGGATTACAGGCTTGAGGCACCAAGCCCGGCATTTATGGTATGTGGTACTGATTGCCAATGAGCGTGAGCCGCCACGCCCAGTATTGTTGTATGTGGTTACCAGGATCGAACCAGGAACCTTGTGCTTGCTAAGCAGGCGCTGAAACCACTGAGCTAAATCTCTGGCACCCAAAGTGTATTTTTAAAGGCATTTTATTTTACAATTTTAAGTGAAAGCAGAATACGGATTATTTCTCCAATGCTCCATTAAGTACTTGGAGATGACACATTAAGGATGACAGTAAAGGGGGGAACTTGGCCCCATACCAGAACATATACATACTTGTGCTCTACCGTGCACCTCCTCTGAATTGGGATATTCACCACGTGTTTCATTTTACTGCCCAGTGAATGAGCAGGTTGTCCTGTTGCTTATGTACATACGTGGAACCTGTTGCTTATGTACATATATAATGAGAAAGACATAATGAAATGGTAGTTACTGTGGTAACTAAAAATAATTGAGCCTCTCTATCCCACCCTCATTTCTTATCCTAAAGTGAAGCCTAGAAAGCTTGAATGACTTTTTGTGTTTTGTGGCAAAGTGAGGGCTAGGAATCTTGACTTCTATTCCAGGTATCTTTCTAGTGTATTTCTGTGTTGTTATCCAAATCTTTTGCTATCAAGGCAGAAAATGTAGTTGAAGTTCAGGAGTCAAAGAAAAAGGGCAGCCTTTGAGTTTGTCTCACATAGAGGATGTCCCTGTCTTTCCTCTAATAGCCTTTTAGATTAAACACAATTTGGATAAGAAAAATAATTATATAGTCTCTTAGTTACAGAATTTAAGGATAAAATCTAAGTGGTTGTTCGTTTGTTTTGTTTTTCTTAAAGAACCAATCGTGACTAAGGTTTACCAAAGATGTTAGTAAAGTCTGTATGTAGGTAAGGAAATCCTCCAACTGTAGAAATGGATTTTTTCTGCAGATGTAACAGAAGTGAATTTTTTTTTCAAGTGTAACTGGAAGAAGGAAGCAAACAATTATGGTTTACCTACTATGTGTCAGATACTGGGCTGGTGTTTATATTGTTATTAAACTCCAGTATCTTTGTAAGATAGGTATTGTGTCTCTTTCACAGGTATCTTTATTGAGCTTTAATTTCTTTAGGAAAATCTGCCTGCCAGTAAATAGAGCACCATGATTTAAAGTCATCTTTGACTCCAGTGTTATTATTGTTCATGCTAATAAAAAGCTACAAGGATAACACAGATAAGGCTAATTTTTATTCTTTTCCCTCTGATATAATACTTACCCTAAAAGGTGTAGATGATTTTGAAAACTGAAGTATTGACTATATAGTTAATTTTTTCTGGCTGTAACTTTTGCAGCACTGACAAACAGTTGCAACCAAACTTGGTGAATTAAAACTAGTGTGGATATATAGAGACTCCTGTGTTAAGCTTACATTTTAAAATATTGTGTGCGAAAAACAAAAGGGGAATAGGATTAAAAATGAGAGGGGTTGAAGATGTAACTCAGTGGTAGACCATTTGTCTAGCATGCTCAAGATTATAGATTTGATCCCCAGAAAAAAAGAAGATAGCACAAAGGGTTAGCTGAGGTTGAGGCAAGAGGACTGCAAATTTGAACACAGTTTGGGAAATACAGGGAAGTTTGAGGAATATAGCTCAATCTGAAGGCCCTGGGTTCAATTCCCAGTATTCCCAAAAAGGTAATAGAAAATAAAAATTGTGACATTTTAGTAATATCAGGAAAGCAAAATTCATGATAATCTCAATATTTGTAAAATAATTTAAACAATATGTAAGGCTTTAAATCAAAGCAAAAGAGAATGACCAAAATTGTGCAATACGAACAGAGGGCAGAGAAGCAGTTTCTCCACTCTGCTTTTGTTAAGCAGCAAGAATATAGTTCTACCTGGGCCGGAGGGTTAGCTCAGTGGTTCCGGTGCCTGCCTCGCAAGCACAGGGTCCTCAGTTCGATCCCTGGAAACCACATACAATGCTGGGCGTGAAGACTCACGCCCACCAACAATCAATACCACATACCACAGTGCCAGGCGTAGTGGCTCACACCTGTCATCCCAGCACTTGGGAGGCAGAGACAGGAGGATTGCTGAGTTCCAGGCTTGCCTGGGCTACATAGTAAGTTCAGTGTCAGCCTGAACTACAAAGCGAGACCCTGTCTCAAAAAAAAAAAAAAAAAGAATATAGTTCTACCTGAAAGAACTAGCACTATATACCAGTCTGGGATATTTGTTCAGAGTAAGGAAGGGGATAAAGTACATTTGAATTTGGGGTTTTGTTTATTTGTTTGTTTTTTAAGTCAAGATTATACAGACAATTGCAATCTTTGGATTAGATGGAAATTTCAGGATAGTATCAGTAACTTAAAAATTAAGCAGCATGGAAAAAAGAAAACACCAAAAAACTGAGTATGGATAAGTACCTCAGTTTTTCAAAACAAACTTTATACAAATGAGTTTAATACCTATCTTTAAAAAATTCCTTAAATGACTTATCAAGTAGTTAGCCTCTGGACATTTAAAAAAGAATTCCAGGATTTTTGCAAAGGACTTGCCTGAGAACCTAACTTCATATCTTCAAGGTTTCCCAGTGAGTGTACCAGAAAATTTGTTTTGGCGCAGTGTAGCTTGATTTCAATATTTCTAGCTATGACTTCTGAAAGGTCATATAATTACACCTCAGTAGTGGTCTCTGGTATTTGAGCATAGAATTTTATCCTGTGTAACATTTTTTTTAATATCAGACTGAAAAATTATCTTATTTGCTAAATTCAAAGAAGAGACAAAGCTAAGAGATGGTACTAATGATAGAGGAGGTAGTATTGAAATTCAGAGTGATCTCAATAGGCTGGAATGCTAGAAAGATAAATATAACAGATACTTAAAGTAAAGAGAACACCTATAGGATAAAAACTCTTAACTTGGCACTAGGAATTGTGATGATGATTGGACTGAAGGGAAGCATTTTCTGAACTTTGTGCTTATTAGATGACTTCTGTAGTATTATGCATAGTACTAGGTAGTACATTTTAATTGGAATGTTGACAAACTGACATGTACATCATACAAAGATTTTTGGGGTAAGAATTGTAGCAAATGTTTCATAGTTTGAGAGTAAATGTCAAGATTGTTAACCTTCTTCCACCCAGTGAACTCAAGCCTTTCAACATGGTAGGCTTGCAGTCTCTCACTGAGCTGTTTCCAGCTTTGTAGTTTTATTTTATTTATTTATTTATTTATTTATTTATTTATTTATTTATTTATATTTTGAGCAATGTCTCACTGAATGTCCAAGCTGTCCAAGAATGTCCATTCTTGGCCCAGTGGATATTTTGATTATTACATGAAAACGAGAAAGAGTTGGCAGCTATCTTCATATGTATGAAGGCCTTTTTCTAAAAGTCAAATAATTCTTTTTGGGAGCTTGGGAAAACAAAATGTATGAACACACAGATTAGAGTGCCACAATAATGGTGTGACTTGTTTATCTAAGTAATGATCTGTCATTGAAAGTTGGGTGGCTCTTAGAACTGCACACCATAGAAGAATTTATTGTACTGTTTAGACAGTTTGATTAGATGAACTATAAGAAGTATTTTAATTCTAAAAATTAGCATTATGTGAATATTTGAGTATATGGTCCAGTACTGAGTGTATATTTCTATCCACTATATTGTCACAATGCTCTGTAAATCTTCTGTAGAATTTCATGATTGAATAAGTAGGGTTTAATTAAGATGGGTTAGGGTTGAGGTGACATTTAATATTTTTCTATAATTAAGATGAATTCTATTATGCAATGTTTTATACATGTAATATTAAATTAATGTGTTTTCCATAACTTGTACAATGTACTTTTATATGCTATTTTTTGTTACTTGTGCTTCAATTTGGTGAAAACCAAGGCATTAGTATTTCAAACATACATTTCAATGCTCAACACTGAATTTGCAGTTAAGCTATTTTATCTCATTACCTCTTTAAGTACAATTGTGTTTCTGATACTGTCACTTGAGTATGAACAATATGATTAGATTTTCTTGAATGGAATTAGAAAATGTTTGAAAATCTAGGAGACTAAACTCTGGGAATTACTCATACCTTTAAATTTGTTGGTAGAGCTTGTTGAGTATCCACATGCAGAATGTCTTCATTATATCTGGCACAGAGTTGTTCTAAACAAAATATTTGAGACTCAAGAACCTTTGTTATAGGAAAAAGAAGCACTAGAATCTTGCCTCAGGGTTGGTAATAAAGTTAAGGGAGGAAATACTTGTTCTTGATTGATCAGAAGTATGGTGCAAGTAGTAAGTTCATTTACTACTCAGACACAGATAGAGGTTTTAGAAAACAAGACTATGAATTAAAATTTGTATTTTTTTAGTGCTTTCTCTAGTTGGCAAATATAATTGGGGTTTTGTCCCCTTTTTTCCCAATTCATAAAATAGTGACATTCCTTCCCTTTTCACTTGATAGAGTTGCACAGCTCAGGTTTAAATGGCTTTGAATATTATAACGGGAAGTATGTGTGGAAGGGGTAAACTGGTAAAATCTCTACATAGAGAAAGCTACTAGAAGAACATGAAGTAGTAATGTGAGAAAATGATTTTTAGTGTAGATATTAGCACAAATTATGTGTCAGAAGTTACAGAGTTTTATCAGTGAGGAATATCAGACAGTTTTGGTGAAGCCAGACCTGGAATTTATAGCTCAGTGGTTCTGGAGACTGCCTCATAAGCTCAAGGTCCCAAGTTCAGTCCACAATACAAAAAAAGCAAGAAACTTCTGAAGTTTCTTTCTGAAGTTTTTTCTGAAGTTTCCACCACTTTTTGGTGAAGTGAACCAAGGATATGGGAAAGAGGTATAGCAATAGGAAGAAAAGAGGTAGTATATTTCTGTGGAATAAGAACTGCATGTCAACTCTGTGCTCAGCCTTTTTGGGGAGTCTGAAAGTGCTCACCTGTCCTAAAATGGTGCTTATGTTGGAGAGATAAGGCTTTTATATGCATGAAAAATTATACGGCAGCTGCAACTACGTGTGCAAATTTGTAAAGTACTAGTTGTTGCAATATAGAAAACAAGTGTAAGGACTTAGAGGTAAATAAGACCAATGTGTTTAAATAAGTATGTATGACTTTCTGTGCTCAAGGTAGAGCTTGAAATAGACCTTAAAGATGGTTCAAAAAGTAAGTCACATTTGTGACTTTGGAGTAGAAAGGTGAAAAGATGTATCTAGTCAGGCCAGCCTGAACTACAAAGCATGACCCTGTCTCAAAAAACAAACAAAAAGATGTCTCCAGGGTGCTAGACTTGGGATGAGCTTGACAGGGACCAGAATTTGAAAAAGCATAGAGCCCCACATGGAGGCTAATAGCTGACACAGCAAGGGTGATCTCTCATTCTGTGCTCCACGGAGGCATATAGAAGTGTCAGACAGTGGTAGCTCAACATATGCTCAGAGAACAGTCTGCCACCCCTGCTTTACCCAGAGAAGTTTCATTTTAAGAGAACATTCTACCAAAATAATAGTAAATTCAATCAACCTGAGTCTAATGTATAAAAGGAATCAAATAGGAGTATTTGTATTGTAAATATTTATTGAACTGTTTATGTAACTGAAGTTGTGAAAAAGTTAAAAATCATCCTAGTTGAAAAGGATATTATTGGAGTAATTTAGTCATGAAGTCATGATGGCCTTTAGAAAGGCTATGCAGTGTGAAGTAAATGGTTACCAAATATGAAAAACTTCTCTGTAGTGGACAGAGTGTAGAGTGAAAGGCATGATAAGGGATTAGATGAGAACAGATTTGTTCTTTTCTTCTACTGCATGTTAAGCAGGATAATAAGAGTTGACAAACTAAGTATGAAGTGAGATATTTTTCACTCACAGTATATGCATTCTATTGTAGAAGACACTATTTGCTTCTAATATACTTTATGTTTTTGTATTTTGAAACTGACATACACTCCATAATAAAATGTATTTCATAGTTTAATTAGCAGATTTTTTCGTGAGATACTGAAAATTGTGTACCAGGGCCTTTGCCCTGAGCTATGTCCCCAGCCCTTTTATTTTTGTGAAACAGGTTCTCACTAAGTTGTCTAAGCTGCCCTTGAACTTCTAGTCCTCCTTTCTCAGCCTCTCAGAGTAATGAGATAACAGTTTTGTTCCTTCTTATGGTCACTTGTATATTAGACTCAATAGGATATGTCTATACTGTAGGATTGCTCTGTGACATTGACTTCATAAAAAATATGAGTGAAGTATTAACCGAAGTTCATAGGAAAGAGGAACTAGTTTTGTTTGTGTGGTTCTGGAAGTATTTTCATGGAGAGAGTGATTACTGATCTGAGAATTAAACTAAAAGTTGTGCCAAGTCCAGAAGGGGGAAGAATCTCTTTCAGTTTCAAAGTGAAATTGTAAACCTTGCACAGGTATAGGCTAGGTCATATGGAGTGTTTTCTTACATCTTGATGAACACTGCCCAGTGCATATAATCTTGATATTGAACCTAAGAGAAAACAAAAGTGGAGAATTTTGATTTTATAGGAGAATGGGATGAATAGAACCTTGAGATGAATTCAAGGTGCATATTTAAAGAAATAAGACAGTGAGTAGTAAAGTGAAATAAAGGGAATTTGTGTCTGATTATTTCATAGGCTTTGGTGTACAGTTACAGATGAGAATTTTAGCAGTAGAGGGAGTTTGGAGGAGAAATTGAAGGTATATAAATGTAAAAGTTGTTTCTATTCATTCCACATTATGTAAATGCCTGAATATGTGGCCATCCAAAAAGGGTTTAGTATGGTTCTGTAAATAATGAGTCAAATCACCATAGCTTTTTGTTCACAGAAGCGGAGCCGCTTTTACACAGGAATATAGGAACCAGATAGTGATCTGTGCTGTGGTAAGTGGGTACCTGTGCCTGGTGTGTGACTGTGGGAGGGGTGGAAAATCTTTGCTGAGACACAGCAGAAGGTGTCTACTCTAGGAAGTTTAAGAAGAGGGATGAAGAAAAATTAGGTGAATGTGAGGCCAATTATTAGTGATGTCTACAGCAGAAATAAATTATTAGAGTGTTTTATAAATCCTATTGGTTTTCCTAATACATAAATCTACAAATGAACCAAATGAAACATATTTAGTAGACATTTGTAATATGTACTATAAATGATGAAAATATGCTTCTGCAAGCAGAAATTTGATGAAGAATTTGTGATTTTAGTTTTCTGTTAGAGTATGCTGTTTTTTTTATCTATTTCATAGACCCTCCAGACTGCATTCATGAATTGAGTCAGCAAGTAGATACTGAGCATGTATGTTATGCAGCTCGATGTATTCTTTGTGAGGTTAAATATTACGGGAATGAACTTCCACTTCCACAATGTTCTAATACAAAAGGAAATCATGTACTTTTCTTTCATGAATAAAACAAATGACATATTATGGCTGACATTTACTGCCTATTTATAGAAAACCAGATAACATATGCAGTACTTGATGTAGTAACTTATTTAATCTTCAGAACATATGATAAGGTAAGTCCTTTCAGGCGTAAAAATTGAAGTCTGGAGAGGTAAATAACTTCCTCAAAGCCACATAGTCAAATGATAGCGTCAAAAGGTAAACAGCATCCTATACTTTAATCCTTACATCTTGCAATCTTTACTCTTTTTCTCTGTAGTGTTTGTGATCATTTATGAAATTAATTCATTGCTTGTCTCATGTCAGACAGTGTTTAAGCCCTGTGTAACACATTTACTTTTTGCACTCTTGAGGAAAATAATGGTTGTAATCTGTTTCCAGGAAACCAAAGGCTTGAGAGATTACTTGACCAAGAATAAGTTAGGGAGCTAGGAAATAAGATTTTTTATAAGATGGGTCTAGGTGAAAGGTCTGTAATCTACCTGTTAAATAAGTAGTATTATTTTAAGTATCTTTATTGTAATTATAGTACTGTGATATATTTAATAAGGCATGAATTCCTGTACCTTTAGCTGAATGCCCTGTGACTGTCTTTGAGGGGCAGGCATTCGTGGTACAGAGGGAAATAGAATATAACAAAGTTTTTATTTGATATTCTGTGTTGATTGGGAAATTGAGGCTAGTAAGAACATTTCCTTGCTTAAATATATGTACACAAACTAATTTTGAATGAATTTTTAAAATATGACAAAAACATAAGCCATATAGGTATCTTCTATTTCATTTTCATTAATAGATATAAAAACCAATGAAAGTGTATTTTTTTTTTTTTCTTTTTGGAGACAGGGTCTCGCTTTTGTAGTTCAGGCTGGCCCTGAGCTCACTATGGTGCCCAGGCAAGCCGCCGCAAACTCAGCAATCCTCCTGTCTCTGCCTCCCGAGTGCTGGGATTACAGGCGTGAGCCACCACGTTCGGCATTGTAGTATGCAGTGTTGATTGTTGGTGGGCATGTCTCCACGCCCAACATTATATGTGGTTACCGGGGATCGAACTCAGGTCCTCGTGCTTGCAAGACAGGTGCCGGAACCACTGAGCTAACCCTCCGGCCCGAAAGTGTATATTTTATAAGGCCTATATTTTATGACTTGTTTCTTAATTAGAATGTGGCATATTATTTTTTGATAGGAATTTTTGTTCATTCTGTGAAGGAAATAATGTTAAGAATTGACTTGAAAAAAAGCCAAAGACTGAGAATTATACACATTGAATTTGTAGTTTACCTAATGCTGAATATCATTTATATATTACACTAGCTGATTGATAGCTGCTGTGAGTTTATTTTCTACTGGATAAATAATAAGATGTATTTAGTACCTGCCAACATGTGTGAGACATTGTCCTAGGTGTTAAAGAAATAAATTATGCTTGTCCTTCATTCATGGGGATTATACTTTGTTCGAGATAAGTTGTATTTTATCTCAGGTGTAGTTTGTTGGTGGTTTCCTTGTTACGTATTTTTACTTTTTTGTGGCCCTGGGGATTGAATTTAAGACTTCACACATGTTAGACAAGTACACTACCCCTGAGTTACATGCCCAGTCTGATATTTTTACTAGATGTGAATAGCAAGACTCAGAAAGTAGAAATAATTTGCCATTGTTACAGAATTAATACATGGGGATATTGGGGAAAGAACTCTGTCTGACTCTAAAACTCATCTTGTACTTTCATCATAAACCCTTGAGGCCAAGGAAATCATAGTTTCCATGAAGTTATAAAAGTATGTTTTCCCTCCTTCCCTCTTAGTTTTTCTTTTCTCCCTTCCTCTTCTTCCTTCTGTTTCCCCTTTTTTCTCCTCCCCTCCCCTTTCACAAAAGAGTTGAAAACTAGTTTACATTTTCAAAAATTGGTACACCGCCAGGCATGATGACTCACACCTGTAATCCCAGCAGTCAGGAGCCAGAGGCAGGAAGATTGCTGAGTTCGAGGCTTGCCTGGACTACATGCTGAGTTCAGGGCCAGCCTGAACTACAAAGCAGGACACTGTCTCAAAAAAAAAAGTGATACACCAACATACATTCATAGTGTACATGAATTTACATAAATATGAAATAAATTTAGCCTCTATTCCCAAAACATGTAATGAAGTTTATTTTATTTCCTGTGTATGTATAGATTTATAAACCTACATGAATATTAGAATATGTGTAGATGTGCACATATTTGCATGTATACATTTGCTCATTAAAAACATTGAGGAAAAACCTAAAGGGATTATATTATTATCACCTTACTTTACGATCAAGGATCTCAACTCTTGGAGTATTTACAAAAAATGATCACACCTCTTCACATTCCCACCATTACCTTAAGCCACAAAGAAAACTTGATTGTTATTCAAAGGGCTTTCAGCACTTTTTAAAGGGTTTTTTAGCAGCTGTCTGTAGCAGTAATGCTATATATGTGTAATTTTCAAATTGGAAGGCAAACATATTTCATTCCATAAGCAAGTTGTGATGATCAGAAGTAACTGTCATATTTAAGAAAAAACCTCTGTACTGTGCTTAGAAGTAGGTTGTCTTTGCTATTAAACAATTGTGTACTTTGAGAATGGAGTCTGAGCTTTTTTCTTTTGTGTAAGAAATACTGCAAGACGGGTGTGGTGGCTCACACCTGTAATCCTAGCACTTCGGAGGCAGAAGCAGGAGAATTGTTGAGTTTGAGGTTTGCCTGAACTACATAGCTCAGGTCAGCCTGAAATACAAAGCGAGAACCTTTTCAAAAAAAGAAAAAGAAACTACTGTGAGGCACATGCACCCGGGTGGGTGGGTGGGTGTGCTGTAAAATGAAATTATTGATGTACTTTTATTTAGAGTTAGACTACTGTAATTAAAGCATACATATATAGAATCCGCACTGAGCTCAGTTTTATTTCAGTAAACAAAGAAAGAATTCAAGGAAAATATTATTTATTAATACTGCTAAGTTTTTGTTTTTACTGAAGATTTGAACCCAGGGCCAGATGCTCTACCACTAAGCTACATTGCCACCCTTTTTTATTTTACTTTTTGTCAGGGTTTCGCTAAATTGCCCAAATTGACCTCAAACTTGAGATTCTCTTGCTACTGTCTCCTCAGTAGTTGGGATTTCAGACATATACCCACTCACCTGATAATACTACTAGTTTTAAAATAAATTACCTTTGGGAATCAAACTGTGAATGAAGTTGTATCAGTATTTTAAAAAATGCAGTTTTGTTGAGTCTAATGTTGTTCTCCTTTAAGGATCAGTCTCTAGGTTGCAATTGTTGTTAACAAGCACAATTTTTTTTTAAACTTGAATCTTTATTGGTACATTGTATATACACATTGTGATCAAACACAATATTGAGAATTTGTACCCACATATAACACAATTTAATTCTCATTTTTTCCCATTCTCCTACACATCCTACAGCCTCCTACCCCTATATACGTAAAGGTTTGTTTCCCTTTTTTTATTACCATCATATTTTTCTTCCCCTTGTTATTTACCCACCCCATTTCCTTTTGAATATTTTGTATTTCACAATATTTACCATATATTCTAGAGCTCCTTTACATCTTCAGTTTCTGTTATCAGAGAAGTGAAATAAACAGGTCACAGATCTGTAAATAACAAGCAAAATTTTTTAGGAAGTGATGATTTAGGAAATAATTCCTTTACCAGCATCCTTATAACTAGGTACCTGTCCAGCCTTAAGCAAAAGCAAAGATGGGGACCAGGGTCCCAAACCTTTGTGCATTTAATTTGCCATCTGGGTGTCATCTGACTACTTAGAATGCTCTTGCCATTAAATACAGTGAAGATGCCTGGGCAGAGACCAGCTCTCCTTTAAAGCCAAGAAGTGTGGTTCCTTGGAGCACTCCTGCTTATAGCAGCATGTCCCTGTGGCAGTAAATACGGCCAGAGCTCTCAGGGAGAGCTCTTCTATCCAGTATTGCACACTAGCCTCTCTAGTGACCAGTCCCTGATGTTCAAATCATAGTTCTTGCTGCCTTGCTCTTTTCAGTAATCTATCATATTACCTTAGTGCCTAATAAGTTAAACTTCTAGTAATTCTGCCCCACAGCAAATAGTTATAAAATCTATAAATTAAGAAAGGAAGTAGAAAAGTGGATCTTTGTATCTGAAAGAAGAAATTTATCCTGCTTTGTAGTCTTAGGAGTTCCATAATAGCAGTGACACCTGTAGAATTTTCTGCTAATGACACAAATGTCGTTTAATACTGATTCTAGCTTCTATCTTGGGAAGAAAGTACTTTTTAATGCTGAATTACCCAAAAGTCAAAGGACGTATTTGTAGAATGGCACCCTGTGAAGAATTTTCAAAAGTCAAACAACAAAAATACAGGATTTCAAAGCATAATTTTATTTTAAAATTTTTTACTTCTAATTTTTATTTATTTTTAATTGACAGGTAAAATTGTATATACTTATCATGTACAACCTGGTATTTCTGTAGTAGACAGAATGTGATTTGTATGGTTAAATCTAGCTAATTGACAAATGTGTTTCTTCCATAATAACCATTTTGTGATGCAAATACTTAATGTCCATTTTCTAAAAGCAATTTAAAATGTATTTGCCTTGAATTTGCTTTGTACATTAATTAAATTTATAGGAACACCTTTTCTTAAAAATGTAATTATTCATGATTATTGAGAAATTAAAGTGCTGTTTTGGAAATAGGTCTTAGGTTACATGAGGACCAGTGCACTATTATTATAAATACATTGAAAAAGAAAAATTATAGCTTCACATACCTCTTACAAGTATTCCTAGTAAAGAATTGTGTTTCGGGCCGGAAGGTTAGCTCAGTGGTTCCGGCGCCTGCCTCGCAAGGGCAAGGTCCTGAGTTCGATCCCTGGTAACCACATATAGTGCTGGGCGTGGAGACACGCCCACCAACAATCAATGCCGCATACCACAATGCCGGACGTGGTGGCTCACGTCTGTAATCCCAGCACTCAGGAGGCAGAGACAGGAGGATGGCTGAGTTCGCAGTGGCTTGCCTGGGCACCATAGTGAGCTCAGGGCCAGCCTGAACTACAAAGCGAGACCCTGTCTCAAAAAGCAAAAAAAAAACAAAAAAAAACAAAGAATTGTGTTTCATTAGTTGTTAAGAGCACTACTTTTCAATATACTCTTAGCAGACACTTGTTGCAGCAAAAATCGTTGAACAATCTTTGATAGTTAGAAATAGCTCAATATTTGTTTCTACATAATTATCCATAGATTTAACCTAAAGTAAAGGAGTCATAATGGTATTGATGAAAATAGCAAGATATAGGAACCAAGAACTGTGTTTAGTTCCCTATTCTGCCATTACTACCACGAAAAAAGGTCCATGGTTTTTTGAACCGTGGTCATAAACACCTTCAAAATGAAGGTAAACTGCCTGCTAGACAGAGCTTTTCTAAGGAGTAAGAGGAGAACTCTGGATGAAAATAATCTGTAAATGTTAAAGTACTAAATAGCTGTAAATAATTATTAATTAGCATACATTTACCCATATATACACACCACACACACACACACACACACACACATATATGTGTGTTTAGCAGTTTCTGCCCCCTTTTCTATTACATGATGACTTTTCTATGTAGAGGAAGGCAGTCCTTACTCTATAGTACAAATACAATCTACAGTCCAGTACAAATATTTCTTACTTAGCTTAATTGAATGAATTAACAGTGGTTTCTTCTTTATGTATTCTGATGGTTTGATGTCTCAGGTCTTGACCCCAGGGAAACTGGCTCTCCCAAGATTAGGTAGTTCCTAGAGCTAGTTAACAATTTTCTTGCCAGTGTGATTTCCAAATACAAAGCACTGCAGAACCCATTCCCCAGTCACATCCTTTATGGGAGGGGGTCACACAATTCTGGTCATTTGCCCTAATCATCCTGAGGCCAAGAACCAGACAACAAGTGATGGTTCACAGCTCTCTAAAATTATATTATCATTAAGAAATAGTATTGATGTTAAAAGTTTTCTACCAAGTAATTTAAGTTGAGATTACAATGGTTTTGGTACATATGTGTATATATATAAAATGTATATGGATGGATGGATGGATGGATGGATGGATGGATGGATGGATGGATAAATTTGGTTTTGAATGCTGGGGATCAAATACAGAGCATCACATATGCTAACACTGGGTTACATCCCAGTCCTAAAATCTTAACCTCTTTCAAAGATGACAGGAATTCTCATCTCTCTGCTGTTGGTACAGATCATCTTTGAATCTGCTCTTTTTGTTTGTAAATGAAAAGACTGAGGACCAAATTGGAGGTCTAGTTTACCCAAATTAAACCTTTAATTATTAGCAAATCCCAAATAACTCTGGTTAAGTCCTTGACGTTTCAATTGATACTCAAGTAGTAAATACAGTATAAGCTTTTTATAAGGAGAAAATTACTAAACGCAAGCTTTCCTTACTTCTGTCCTTCCCTAAGGAATAAGGTCTTAAGTATAATTTTGTTTTCTCCCATCCCATGTGATAATGATGTGGTTGCTAAGTAATTGTCAAACTGATGGTTTCTCCATCTACCAAAAGTAAACTTTAAAATGCCAATTTAAATCTATGTTATTTTAATAGTAAAGTCCTGAAATTTTATGTCAAAAACCCACCTTGCTCTATTTTTAAATGATTGTTCTTAGTTTTATTTTGCTTTCAGCAGTAGATTCACATCCTTAGAAACTTACAGTAGCTTTTAAGCTTGGGGATTTATTATAAGCATTTTCTTGCATTTGTACTTTTCTTTTAAGTGTGGGCAACATAATCATGTTATAGAGGAAACGGGGAAAAATCATTAGAGGGATCAATGTGGTATAGTGAAAATGATTGAGCAAATTTAGTGGAGGGTTTTTGTAACTTTGGGGGGGCATAATATTATGACTTTGGGAATGAAACAGCTTTTTGTTGGCTTCTATATTGCTGAGCTTGTATATAATTAGTGGATCAAGTTTCCGCATTTTAAGTAATAAAAAGAGAAATCTAGCCTGAAAGTGGCTTATATGCAGACGCTTATGATAGTTGCACTTCCTGAGAAAGCTAAATTCAATATAATCATTTTGAAGTGATAAATTAAATGTGTGCTTGCTTCATGTCTTTATGCAGAGTGAAGGATGTTAACTTTCTACCGTGAAAATCTTCCTTGTACAGCATACTAACTTGTTCTATGATTACATGTCATCCATTCCCCCAAGAAACCCATAATTTCCTAATAAGAAGTCTTTCATCGTACTGAATGAAGCACTGTGCTTAGCATATACAGTATATTAAAATTGAGCTAAAAAAAATTAAAATCTTTGAGCAGGAACTTGATATACCATAAGAGAAAGATTCCATACCTGACCTCATGGTAGCTGGATGTCGAAGTGGAGACATACTAAAAATCTTTAAAATCACCTTCAGGGTGTATGTGTAAGTTCTGTGCTATATATAAGGTGTCTTTGAAATATAAATGTACTTAATGTATTTGGGCCTGGATGATAGCCTCAAGATATCTGTGTGTGTTCTAATACTCTTAACAACCAAACAGTTTCTGAAATCCAAAACCCTTCTGGTCCCAATCATTTCAGTTAAGAGATCCTCAACCTGTGTTTATTATTTGTAGAAGGAAGAACACTTACATGTTTTTTTCTTTTTCTTTTAGAATTACTAAGAATAAGCAAGCCAGCCAGGCGTGGTGGTTCTGCCTGTAATCCCAGCACTCAGGAGGCAGATGCAGGAGGATTGTTGAGTTCAAGGTTTGCCTGGGCTACGTAGTGAGCTCAGGGCCAACCTGAACTACAAAGCGAGACCCTTTCTAAAAAAAAAAAAAAAAAAAAAAAAAAAAGCAAGCCAAGAGCTTTTTCTTTTTCTTTTTCTTTTTTTTTTGAGACAGGGTCTCACATTGTAGTTCAGAGTGGCCCTGAACTCACTATGTAGCCCAGGCAAGCCTCAAACTCAACAGTCTTCCTATCTCCGCCTCCTGAGTGCTGGAACTATAGGCACGTATCACCATGCCCAGTATTGTGGTATGTGGTACCCCGATTGAACTCAGGACCTTGTGCTTGCCAAGCAGACTCCAGAACCACTGAGTTAAATGCCTGGCCTGCCAAAAGCATTCTTTGATCATAAATAGATTACCATCTGTCCAAGCTGATAACAAACACATTGAGTAATTCCAAGGAATAACAAAACAAATCTACAATAATTATTAAACCATCCAGTGTGAGAAAAAAGTAAAGGATATGGCCATGATTCTATGTTGATTCCTTTCATTAGTTGTTCTTTCATTTTATGTCATTCATTTTTTTTTTTTTTTGAGACAGGGTCTCACTTTGTAGTTCAGGCTGGCCCTGAGCTCACTATGGTGCCCAGGCAAGCTGCCGCGAACTCAGCAATCCTCCTGTCTCTGCCTCCCAAGTGCTGGGATTACAGGTGTGAGCCACCACATCCGGCATTATATCATTCGTTTTTCATCTACTGCTATAAATCATTTTTAAGTACATGTATATGAAAATACTCTTGGAACTATGTAAGAAATGAGCAATTAATTGCCACTAATTTTTAAAATAGCAAAACATTCAAATTCTTGGTCTTTTAGAGATTTATTGTGATGAAGAAATTTTTAAAATGAAATATTCTTTTGAAAGTTTAAGACTTCTTTTACAACTTGTGAAGAGGAAACTTGTGTATCCTTTCTTTATAGTGTCACAGTGAAATAATTCCCTGTCTGAATAGCTCTGCAAATTATTTATATTAACATCTTCCATCAGATGCTCAGATGACTCTTCTGCCAAGATTTGTTTCTGTAAATGAGATTTTTTTCTTTTTCTTCTTTCTCCTTGTTTTTTTTCCTTTTAAAATCATAATGTGAATTTATCAGTGAATTCACCTTTCCTTTGCCAGTGTTCTGAATCACCATTTCTACTGTGCTAAATATTTTTAAATTATCTTTTCCCCAATGATGACTAGAGTGGAATACCACACATTTAAAGATCCAGTCTCTTCTAGATGGCATAGTGGATTACGCAAGATAGCTTTTTATGGTTGATTCCTTCTGTGTTTTTAGAGGAAAGTTGTGGCTAGTTCATCTACACTTCAAAGTAGAAAGCTAGTATTTCCGGATTGCTCAATTTACTGTTGAAAGATGTCGCTTAAAATAGCCATCTATGGAGTTAGACTGCTCCATGACAGCATTACAGTGTTGTACTAGTGTCCCTTGGCCCTGAATTGTGCAACTATTTTAAGATATGACCCTAAGAACTGACAGGGCATACTGTACCCTCATACCGTTGAGTTCTAGGTCTGTATTTCCAAGGTTCGACAGCTGAGCTGTTAACTTCTGTGGAATTAAGGTTCTCATTGAAATGTTTTGAAAGTCTTTATATGCTTCTATGCAGTTAGCTTTGATATATCAGATTTCATCACATGCGTATCATTGTAGAGGAAAAAAATTATTAGAAAACCATAAACTTTTGTTTACTTGTGCATTTTTAGCATTCCTTGTTTGGGTGAGCAGTCTATAAAGGAGGAAAATTCAGAGTCATTTGATGACCACCTAATGAAAATTATACTATTTTTAGATTGTTACTGCACTAGTGCCTGATTCTGGGATTACCTTTACACATTCTTTGCTCTGATGTCAGATTACTATTTCCCTTTGACTTATGTTTTATCCATTTCATTGTTAATGTTACTGCTTGCTGAATTTCTCTTTTCCCCATTTCTTACCACCTCTTAACTGTATATATCTCTGTGATCATTTCTTAGATTCCTGCTAAGTCTAAGCTCAGTTAAAACTAAATTCTGAGAATATATGAAAATGGAAGTCTTTGACTTCTAGAAGCTTATGTTCCAGTTGAGACAGAATATTCATTAAGATTTTTTAGAAGTACATAGGAATCATATATGATGGCCTGAAAGTTAGGTGTATGATAAAAGATAGTGATACACTTCAAGTGTGATGATGCCCCTGAGAACCAAGACATAAATAAAAGACTTTGTGAAGCTTAAGAGCTTGAATTGAGTCCTTGAGGAAAGAAGAGTCCTAACAAACATGAATAAAGAAAGAAGGCATTGTAGGGTAGAGAGAACAGGTGCACAAGAAGGGAATCTGGAGTATGATTTACATATTTAAAAAGAATGAGTAGACCTACTAAATTGGAGATTTTGAAAAAAATGGTAGATGATTTTGGCAGGCTTGGTAGAATTCTAGTTTTAGAATGAAAATGTCAGGCCAGGGACAGGTAACATGTTATCAAAGTGATGTGTAAATATGTGTACTTTTGGAGAGATGAGAGAAGTTTCACTTATAAAGTAGTGCTTTTACTTTATTATCCAGCACCCATAGGAGAAACAAAGAAAACATATCCATTATGAGAAATTGAACTGGAGATGAGTGTATTACTTCAGACCTTTAAGAAAAATGGCAGAATTTAATGCACAAAGATAGAGAAGAGAAAGACATTAAGTGTAATTTTTTAAAGTATGAGTGTAGATGACCATGAGGATGATTACACTGACATTGAAAGAAATGACATTCAGAAAACAGAAAGACAAAGAGATGATCTTGCATTTTTATATTTGTTAACTCTGAGCTAATAGTAAAATATACCATTGGAAATGTTTAGTTTATATTTGGAGTTTGGATCTGAGAAGAAGTAAGGGCATGGGCATTCCAGACTTTGAAATCTTGTGCATGAAAACATAATTGAAATTATGATAATATATGAAATTTTTAAGTTGAAGTGCTAAAGTATGAGAACTGAACTTTGGATTACATTCAGTCATTGGGGTCCAAAAAGAGAAAGTTGAGCCAGGGAAAATGAAACTTGTCAGAGAGCAGAATAGTATGTCACCAGCTAAGAGGAATTGTAAATAATGTTGAATACTGTAAAGATGACTTGGAGGTCAAGTAAATGTTGAGAAAAGTTTAGTGGCTTTACATTTGAATCATTTGATAAGCCTGAAAACTGTGCTGTATTGTTTAGTGTCATCATCGCTTCTCGGCCTTTTGGCTAAGATCAAGTGTTTAGTGTCATAGCTACTTTAAGGGAGAATTAAAATTAAAAGTTCAGGGGCTGGGGATTTAGCTCAAGTGGTACCATGCCAACCTTGGGAGCACAAGGGCCTGGTACCGCAAAATAAATACATACATACATACGAACATACATACATAATTCATTTTCTCACTTGCATTAACCATCTTTTAAGAGCTAATAGCTATATGTGTCTAATACTGAAGAGCACTGATGCAGAGCTTTTTTATCTTTATTGGTACATTGTATGTGCACATCATGATCACACTCAACATTGGGAATTTGTACCAGTAGTTGACATAGTTCTCATTTTTCCCATCCCCCTACCCACCCCACAGCCCCATACCCCCAAATACATAAGTTTTATTTTCCTTTTTTTATTACCATCACATTTTTCTTTACCCTCATTACTCACTCCTCTACCACATAACATTTTTATTACCAGAAAAAGTGATCAAACTATATAATGAATTTTTAAATGTAAAATAATATAGTAAAAGATGCATTACCATTAATCCCTCACTTACTCCCCCTCACTTCAGACATACTTATCCCACTCTTCTTGGTATTTTCTGAAGCGGTTCGTTAAGTCCTTTTTAGTGAATGTCTTTTCATGGCTACCTCAGAGTTCTGAATATCTGTCAAATAAAAATGTTGTGGTATATCTTCATCTATCTTATTCACCAAATGTGGTACTATGTAACTTCTGCCTGTTCCCCAAGGTAAAAAGTGACCCTAAAAGTCTGTGTTTTGTTGTTGTTGTTTTCTGGTACCAGGGATCAAACTTGTGATTGCAAGACAGGAATGGTACCACTGAATTAAATGCCCACCCCCATAAAAGCTTTTAAAGCTTATATAATCCGGGCCAGAGATTTAGCACAGTGGTTCCAGCGCCTGCCTCGCAAGCACAAGGTCCTAAATTCAATCCCCGGTAACCACATACAATGCTGGGCGTGGTGGCTCATACCCACCAGCAATCGATACCTCATACCACAGTGCTGGGTGTGGTGGCTCATACCTGTAATCCCAGCACTCGGAAGGCAGAGGCAGGAGGATTACTGAGTTCCAGGCTTACCTGGGCTACAGAGTGAGTTTAGGGCCAGCCTGAACTACAAAGTGAGACCCTGTCTCAAAAAAAAAAAAAGAAAGAAATTTGTAAGGAATGTTCTCTGGAGGAGGTGATACAGAATAGTTCAGATAGGATGGCAAGAAACTAGCCAGATTAGCATAGAAGGTACATTCAGGCCAACAGATCAGATCCGTGATAGCTTCATGGAATCAGGAAATTACAGAGTTTCATGGGCATGTGCTATAGTCATGATGGCAAAGACTAGATCATGAAGATTCTTCCATTACTGTGATAAGGAAGCCTTCAAGAAATTGTAAGTAGAAAATCATGGTCAAATTTACACTTTAGATTGCTTGATGGGGACAATAGATGGGATAAGCCTAATTTGTTTCACAGAGGTTGATTCTGTAAGAAGAATGGAACTATGGAGAGGGAAGGATATGAGAGTATTATGGAGAGCAGAAAAATATTTGATATTTTTCAGAGGTACTAGATTATAGGAAATGGAAATAAATGGAGGTGCTGCAAAAGTGGTATTTTAAAAGATGAGTAAACATTTAAGAAAATTATACAGGTCCTTTTGATAGAAAGGAGAATGAAGGAATTTCTGGATAACCGTAGTTGTCTTAGTAAATGAGAAGACAAAGTCATATTCTGTATATAAATTGCAAGGAAAGGAGATTGAAGGTTTGAGAACTAGAGGTGAGGGGACTGGAGTAGCCAGTAAAGGGATTTATCACATACATATATATTGCCAGCATAAGTTAAGTAAAAGGATACCAAGCAACAGTGATAGGCCAGGCAGTGTTTCAATTTTAGAGCTTTATAGACCTGTTGAAAGTTATCTCCTTTGGTGTTTGGAAGCCTAAGAAAATGTGAAAATGAATAGTAGGAATTATCACCAGGCATGGCATAGGTTCAAAGAGGCAAGAATACCAAATGAAACCAGAGCAGATGGATTGGGAGTATGTGTCCAGTCAAATGACTATAGGCAAAGCTAAAGATGAAGTTCAAAACTGTTGAGACAGAGTGGCATAAGATTAAGTGACTGACAGTAGTTAAAGAAGAGAGACTGTTGATCCTGATATCTTGGAGACAGAACAGTTCTAATTGTTGGCAGAGTCTGAGCTTTCTGTTTATGGAAGACATCCTGAGTGTAGAACTGATTTTCATTTCCACACTTGCCTTTCCTCTTGGATTCCTTTGTTTTAGTTAATGCCTTCAGCATCCTCCTTTATACCCAGATGAGAAGCCTTACAGACCGCTTTGACTTTCATAACTTTGTGATTTTTTTTAACCAAAATTTATAGTTTTATGCCTGAACTAAACAGACCTTGACTTCACTTTTGGTTTGCCACTTAAATTTTGATCTGTTAGTTGTCTCTAGATCTGAGGGTCATACACATAAAGTGGCAATATTCATGTGACTTTAGTGGGATAATTTGTGTAGTGCTTCGCACAGTACTTAGAACACAGAAGTTTTTACTAAGTGCTGGCAACAATTTATAATAATTATTAATTATTCATAGGAAGTATGGTAAATACAGTATATATTTAAAGAAGAATTAGTGACAGTAGAAGACACTGTCATCAGTTTCTTTTGCCTCACACAATCCTGTCATTCATGCCACATTCTAAAGCAGTTCTGGGTTTTACAAGTGTTTTTAGTTATGCTGTCCTGCAGACCTTGATGTCCTGAACCGATTCAAAACATTTATCTCCCATGGTCATTTTGACTCTGGGGAAGCGTTAGAATCACATGGTGCCAGATTTGGTGATTAAGATGAGTGAAGACATACCATAATGCCTTTGACAGAAATTGCCATAAATGTTGTAAATTGATTCAAGATAACAAGACAGACATAAAAGGATTATCAGAACTCCTTCAGAAAATGGCAAGAATGATCAGTGTGTTTGAAGTCATGATGAGCATTTTGAGATTATTGGCAATGTATCTTTCACTGTAATATTTTCTTAATTTTTTTCTGCAAACATTCATTGTATATTTTCATCAAACCCTAAATATCTGACTTCCTTGCTTCCTTCCTTCCTTCCTTCCTTCCTTTCTTCCAATTTAAGGACTCCTTTCAAGTCCCATCATCTGGAAGGGAAATACTTAGATATTTCTGTGGTTATACACTGGGAAGGATTTCCAGCACCTCATCCAGGAACTGTCAACAACAGTATACTAACTGGGCATATTTGCTGACTGTTGTTGACAGTTCCTGGATAAAGTAAGAATAAATAGAAATTGATAGAAGTAAAAAAGGAATACCTGTCTTTCTTTCACTGATTCTTTCTGTCCATCTCCTGCCTTATCTTTATAGTCTCATGATCTATATAATGCCTGGCCCACAGTGGCATGATAGAAATGTTAATGGTAACAGATTTATCTGTATACATGAACCATAGATGCTTTATACTCTGAATTATTTTTGTGTCCACCTCTTAGATTTTGAGAAGGAAGAATACATACTAAATTGAGTTATTTTGTTTGGGTACCAGTTATAAACTCATAATTTGAGAACTGCCTATTCTACAACCAGTAATTTTGGAAGGAAATGTGAACTGCAAACTAACGTCAGATATTTTTATCATTAATAAATCATTATGATAGATCATAGGGATAGTATTCCTGCAGTTGTGTATGAAAAACGGATGCAATTTTCTGTGGAAAATGGCCATTAGAAAATAAGTTGGGATGCATTTAAATACTAAAACTTATATAATAGCCAGTGGCATAGTTTTTTTTAAATTGAATTCTTTATTGGTACAATCTATATACATCTCAAAATCACATATAACATTGGGAAATTTGTACCAGTATATGCCACAAGTTAATTCTCATTTTTACCCATATCCATACCCACCCCCCCTCCTCCCCCCTTTATACATGCTCTTTTATTTTCTTTCTGTATCATATTTATTCCTTCCCCTCATCACATTCTCACACCAAGTTTCCTATAGAAATATTCCACTCTATAAAAGCGGTCCTACTTTCTAGAACTCATTTGCATCTACAGGTGTTCATGCCAAAGAGAAGATCCAGGAATTGTCTATCTGTGATCTGTTGATTTCACTTATTAGTATATCCTCCAGATGCCTCCATTTGCACCTAAATGGATCGATCTTGTCATTCTTTATGGCAGAGTAATACTCCATTTTGTAAAAAAAACCACATCTTCTTTATCCACTCTCCAGTTAATGGACATTTGGGTTGTTTCCAAGATTGAGCTATCACGAACTGAGCTGCTATGAACAAGGGTGTACATCTGTCTTTCCAATGTGAGTTTTTAAGTTCTTTTGGGTATATTCCTAGCAGGGGTATAGCAGGGTCAAATGGGACCCGTAGTCCTAGTTTTCTGAGAAATCTCCACACAGATCTCCACAATGGTT
>PVIC010028176.1:0-12727 GCA_004025085.1 Thryonomys swinderianus
TTTTTTTTTTTTTTTTTTTTTACTTTTGAAAATCACATAATTTGTTTTTTAGGGATTTTTTTTTTTCGGTTACTGGGGATCATACCCTGGCACTTCTGCTTCCAAGGCACAGTACCACTTGAGCTAAATCCCTGGCTCTCACATAATTTATTTTTTAAGTGCAAAGAATTTGACTTTTTTTTTTTTGAGACAGGGTCTCGCTTTGTACTTCAGGCTGGCCCTGAGCTCACTATGTAGCCCAGGCAAGTCTCGAACTCAGCAATCCTCTTGTCTTTGCCTCCTGAGTGCTGGGATTACAGGTGTGAGCCACCACACCCGGCACTGTGGTATGTGGTTTTGATTACTGGTGGGTGTGAGTCACCATGCCCAGCATTGTATGTGGTCACTGGGATCAAACTCAGGACCTTGCACTTGCAAGGCAGGCACCGGAACCACTGAACTAAATCTCTGGCCCTTGACTCTTATTTTTAATTGATTTTATTGGTGCATTTTATATACACATTATGATCACAATCAATTTTGAGAATTTGTACTTGTACCTGACATGTCTTAAATCTCGTTTTTCCCCATTCCCCTGGCCACACTACAAGCCCCTAAAAGGTGAAAACATGAAAATAAAAATTGGTTCTTCAATATAATTAGAAACTACTGCCACACTGGAAAGTATCTTGCTGTTTTGATTAGTGTTTTCCTTGTGAGTAGCAATAGTGAGCATGTCTTCATAAATCTATTTGTTTTTGTAAGTCTTCTTTTGACAAATGTTTGTTCATATCTTTTGCCCTATTGTAATTTCTTCCTTGAAACTGACCTAAAATTATGAAATGATGAAATTCATCATATGTTTATTATTGCATTAGGGCTGTCTTTAAAAAATTCCTAGTAAATCCCATGATGTTGATACCAAATTATTCAGCAAAATGTATCTATATCAGCAATTATTCTTAAATCTGGAACTTTTTCCACTGTTTTCAGAGTGGCCATTGCCAATAAGACTAATAGAAAAATATTCCCTCTTGAAAATGAAGTTTTGTCATATTCCATAACATGGTTGGAACTAGAGGTTCTTATGTGAAGTGAAATGAGCCACACACAGTAAGGCAAAATGATATGATCTAGTTAAAAGGTGGAGCTTAAAAAGGCAGTTTTACTGAGGTAGAGTAGAATAGTGGTTCCTTGAGGTTGGCCAGATGGCCAAGGGACATATAATTACATTAGATAGGAAGAGTAAGTTACAGAGCTATGGTACACTATAGTTAATGATGACATATTGTATCTTTTAAAAGTTCAAAAAAAGTAGACATTACATATTCTCATCACAAAGATAGTAACTATGTCAGGTAGTGCATTTGTTAATTTTTAAAATTTTAACCATTTCACAAATCGCATGTGCCAAAAACACTGTGTTCTAGATGATTTGTTTAGTTATTGTTATGTGCCAGTTCAAACCATTAAAAAGAAAACATGTTAGGTGGCTACAGTAGTTTTTTCTAGGAGCCACTGATATTACTAAAAGGTCTCCTATCTTGCTCATCTAGGTGAAAGTGTAAGAAAGAGCCCTTTTTGTTTGTTCTCTTAGTAGACAAACTTTTCTATAAAGTGATTGAATAAGGTTGAGTAGACTCATCTTGGCAACTGACAGGCTTTGATTAAACTGGTGCATGTGGATTTATATTGATCATCCAAACAGTAATGCTTTTGCACACTATTTCAAAACAAGTCTTTAGCTATAAACTGATATTAATATACATCAGTGTGTATGTGTACATTCATGTGTGTGTATGTATGTCTGTATTTTCTACATCTTTTCATCAATTTATTCATTTGTACTGTCACTTCAGGAAAATAGCATGTGTGAAATATTTTTGAGTTCCTTTTAAAATAGCATAAATGTATGTACATATTTGATGCACTTTGTATTTTAAAATATAATAGTAACACCAATACTATTCTCAAGATAATAACATCCTTTATTTTGATTAGTATTTTTAAAGTTTTTAAAAAATCATATCTTCATTCACATCAGATAGTTACTTTTTCTTCTAACCATATTTAGTAAATTTGAACTTTCTGAATTATTTATTTTCACTGACCTATACTTACTGATTTGTTTGTGTGGACATTTTCTATAATTGTTCCTATACAGAAAGTTAGTCTTGAAAATATCACTATCACAGATTTTATTATTGTGATGATAAACATAAGATTTATTTCAATTTCTAACAATGTTAACAGTCCCATTACTGGATTTCTGCTTCCTAGTTATACCTGCATATTTTACCTTTTTTGTAAATATACATACAACAATAAATTCAGACGACATGCTTAGTGCCCTATGTTTTGAAGTTTTACTTTGCCTACATGTGAGAATGGTGATGGAAACCTACTTGGCTGCAAATTATTTGACCACAAACCTGTTGTGGAATTGCAAAAAGGAGGCCAAGTTAGGTGGGCACTATGTCAGGGTCCAGACTCAGAGACCAAAGGGCAGAGTCCAAACAGCTGATTCAAACAGGTAGTACTCCTGGTTAGGAGCACTTTGATACTTTGGTATCTGGAGGCATTTGATATGAAGTAGTGGAGGGAAAATATTTCCACAACTCATTCTCTCAAAACTCTGACCCCTACATCTGTGTTCTGGACTTTTGGTACCCTGAGAACTGATGATGTTCATCTCCTGATGATGCAGCTGCAGGTGGAGGTTCTGATGATTAGTCAAGGTAGTATCAACTAGCATCTCCCACAGGAAGAGCATAGGGTGGACAAAAAAACATGACTAGCTTGATCCAAGAGAAAGGTGAGTCTGAAAATTGTAGGCTATAATTTGACATACGTACAGAAATTACCACTCATCACTTTTTAAAAAATCACTGAAACAGCTTCACTTTATACCTTAATACAGAATATTTCTTCCTTTATTTATTTTATATATAAGTATTTAAAATTCAATTTCATAGCCACAAGTGGAAATTTTATTATGAGCTATATTTCTACTATTCAAATGATTTTTTCCTACCCATCTTTCTCTCCACTTTGTATTTTAAATTCCATTAACCTACCATAACACTATGAAATAGTGAGTTTGTTCTATTTTGCATTTTTCTTCAGCACTGTGTTACTATGACCATGTTTTTCAAAGGGTACAAGGTTTAGAGAGTTTACAATCTATATAGAGAATGTGTCATCTTCTCCAAGAGTGCATTTCTTCAGTTCTTGGCATGAGATGTACATTTCAAGCTTATACTTGATTTTTTTTTTGAGACAGGGTCTTGCTTTGTAGTTCAGGCTGGCCCTGAGCTCACTATGGAGCCCAGGCAAGCCTTGAATTCAGCAATCCTCCTGTCTCTGCCTCCCGAGTGCTAGGATTACAGGCGTGAGCCACCACACCCAGCTATACTTGATTTTTTTTAATGCTGTCTGTAGTATTCTGCTTTAATAGTCAGGAAAATACACATAGATCCTAGCTTTTCCATGTTGACAGGAAATTGTCTCTGAAATGTGTTACAATTTTGATGGATTTAAATTCTTTGTCTGACAGTTCTTTTCTAGTGGCATCCTCCATGAATTTTATTAATGTCTTCTGATCTCAAACATTGCTGCTAAGTACTGAGTTGTCATTTTTTTTTCTTGATACCCAGATGCACTTTTATATGTTGTCACTAGGCTACAAAATAGATTTTTGTTCTTCCAGGCAGCTTTTACTTATTTTAGAACTAGAACACTTAATGTGAGGAATTTGAAAAATTTTGAACTTAAATATGCAAAGTTATTGACAATTTTATCTAAAAGAGATTTACACAACATAAAAGCTCAAGTAGGCAGGTGTTCTCTTGTTCACAGAAGCAAGACGATGTCTCCTCATAACGTGAAGAGAATTCTTGGGTTTCTCTTTTTGTATCCGGCTGGTGTGTCTGCTGTTCCTGAGTCCCAGGAAATGGCATCTGTTAGTACTGCAAGTGCTTCGTCTTGAGCAGCAGCAATGATCTGCCAGCATTTTATTTAAACTCATGACAAATCAAGACCATACAGAGGATGAAATTTAAGAAAAGTGAGGCACCCACAACAGCGTGTGTTCGCAGATTATTCCAAAGCCTAGACAGTGGGCTGTAGCCTGAATTACCCGTCATCATCATAGAAGCAGAGCTGCTATGAGAGCCCCTGCCTTAGACTTGTTCATCTACACCACCACATCTGGAGGGATGCATTATGCATCTATACATGTAGACAGACCTTATCGTTTGGTTTACAATTTTATAATGGATGAAGGGCAGTGGGTTAAGTAAGGGGCCTGTGAAACTTTTAGAAGAAAGGAAATTATTTGTTATAGGAAGATCTGCTTAATTTCAAAACTAGGTAAAACAGTCTGCCTAAGACTTTATTGGCAAAATTGAATTCACTTTTCATTTCTAACTTTAGCTTCTTAACACTTTCACTCAGAGGCCCACACCTGGATGAGAGCTGTGTCTTCGGTAGCCCCTTGCAGCGCAGCACCCCTTACATCGCCACGTTATCTGCCCTTCACAGCCACATCTCCGCGGACGCAGCCTCACCCTATCAGTGTAATACATTTCCAATCTCTTGCTTAGCTGAGAACAATGGTTTTCCCGTCAATGTCTTCTCTTTAACCCTTTGCTAAACCATTTTTTCAGTAAAGAGAAAAGAGATCATACTTCCTCCCCTGATCTTCCAGTGGTCTCAATTTCTATTAATCGTATCAGGGCACTGAGCATCATATCCAGGCCATTCGTAGCCTCTCATGAATCTCAGCATTTTCCGTTTTCTGCATAACTGCTCAAGGCAACAAATGCCACAGGACTGATTCACTTCACCATCCAGACAAAACAAGTGCCCCATCTTTGGGAGTTTGGTAACACTCTCTTCTTTCTTTAGGAAATGCTGACATTGTCATGGAGAATAGACAATATAACAAATTTCTTCATGTCATAGAAATAGTAGATTGACACTTTTTGATGGTTAATTATGACTTCTTGAAATGTATAAATACCATACACACATGAGCATACATGCAGAGATGAGATTAGCATGTTCAATGCTGCATATGTGGTCTTTAAAATATGAAATACTGCGCTCTGCTTGGCTACTTTTTTGGGATTGTGAAATTTTAAAAACACAAGTCTAGCATTGTAGAATTACTTATGAAAAGAAAATGCTTATGGGCTGAGTAAATTGCTTTGGAAATGCATTTATCTATAGAACTGATCTGTGAACAGTAAATTGTGTAATGGGATAAGCGCTAACTTTTCTGTAATAGTGGAGACAAGAGTGCTTTTTAATTAAACAAATTTGTATGCTTCTGATTTCATATCATTTTGAGATTGAAAGCTTAAGAATGACTTGATTATAATTCTGAGTTACATACTGGTAATTAAAGAAATCACAGATTAGTTGAGGTGTAAAGAAAGATAAATTTTAGCATATTTTAGATAAAAATAAAAAAATACATTTGCTTTTTATAACTTCTGGTTTTGAGCAAACTGTCTTGCTTCATTCAATATGTATAATATAATGCTTCTTATATATGCACAGTACATACATGTACACTCATACACAAAAATTGAGTTTTGTTAGAATTATCATGTTGGATTCAAGCTAGTAGAAAGCAGCAAAATTTATAACCAACATCCTCTGTGGCTAATTCTAATGTCTAACTGACTTGTAATGGTCTGTTACTCAGTATCCTCCTAAATCAAAAACTTTTAAACAATTTCTGTCACTGCAGTCAATAAGCTTTAACAAACCCATAAAAATCTATTAAAGGAACTCATTTTGAGGCCAACCATAAATAGCAAAAGAGAAATCTTCACCTATACTTGAAGAGTTTATTTTTTGATGGACTATTGCAGCTAGCTGAAAAAAGATCTTAACTCCTCCCTCTTTCACAAAGTCAGCTAAAAATAATCCTATATAAGAACATTCTAAAAATGTAGTTTGGGTCCTGTAGCTACTTTAAGACACAGTAGTATGCCATATTCCAGAGACATGGGCTCTATATTCTGATACTTTGCACAATATCTTCATCACATATCAGTATGTGACCATAAACATGGTATATTTTCTCTTTGGGCTGCTAAATCTTCACATAATAAATAAGGGCAATTATATGACATGACTTAAAACTTGAAATTGTGGGGCTGGAGATGTAGCTCAGTGGTTCCAGCCCCTGCCTCACAAGTGCAAGGCCCTAAATTCAATCCCAGTAACCACATACAATGCTGGGTGTTGTGACTCACACCCACCAGCCATCAATACCACATATCACAGTGCCAGGTGTGGTGGCTCATGCCTGTAATCCCAGAACTTGGGAGGCAGAGGCAGGAGGACTGCTGAATTCCAGGCTTGCCCGGGCTCCATAGTGAGCTCAGGGCCAGCCTGAACTACAAAGCGGGGCCCTGTCTAAAAAAAACAAAAAACAAAACAAAAAAAACCCCTTGAAATTATGTAAAAGTATGAGTATAAAACATTCAACTGAAAGGGTGAGATATAATATGTGCCCAATACACATTATGTGTTATTTTTTATCACTGAAAGCCCCTGTTCTTGGAGCTAACGTTTCTATCTCCTCCTTTGTTTTTAAACTTCAATCAGGTAGAGGTTCATTCCCTACCTGATCAGCCTCATTATAGTTCCCAAAATTCCTGTTGCTGTCTAAAGCAGGAAGAAAATGCCTACAGATTCTGACCTTTTCAATTCCATGGGCTCCGTCTGATTGGATTTGGATGTAGTTCAGTCCAGAATCCTTCAGCATGGACTTTCATAGGAAAACCAGAGTAACTGATTGCTTTTCCTGTCCACAGACCTGATTCCTTCTCACTGTGGGAAAATACTGAGACTTCATGGATGTCAGTTACAGGTCCCCTTCGATACACACACTTCCTCAACAGAGCAGTTCTGTCCCTCGGAACATCTGCCTTGGTCTGTCACTTACAGATCAGCACCCCCACCATTACTTTCAGATCCACTGACTTCCTGAACTCTGAGACTTACCTCAGTCATGTTTGCTTGAAGCTGCAGCCGTGACTGATCACACTACTCCCTATGGGTGTGTTTCCCCAGGCACAGCTCGGGAGAGAGGAGCTCAACGCAGTGCCCATTCCCCAGCACTTAGCAATTGTGAGCTTTACTGTTTTTGCATATTAGCTTGGCTTCATTTCACAGACTCTTCTTCCAAAGAAAGATTTTTCACTTAGTCTGGTATAATCTTTTTCAATGACTAAATAAGAGAGTAAGTCTTATTTGTTTCTTTAAGGTTATAAAGTCTACAGTAAAAGCTCAAGTTAAGAATGAAGATAATCGGGCCAGAGATTTGGCTCAGCGGTTCCGGCGCCTGCCTCGCAAGAGCAAGGTCATGAGTTTGATCCCCAGTAACCACATGCAATGCTGGGCGTGGTGACTCATGCCCACCAGCAAACAGTGCCACATACCACAGTGCTGGGCGTGGTGGCTCACGCCTGTAATCCCAGCACTTGGGAGGTACAGACAGGAGGATTGCTGTGTTTGAGGCTCGCCTGGGCTACATAGTGAGCTCAGGGCCAGTATGAACTACAAAGCGAGACCCTGTCTCAAAAAAAAAAAAAAAAAAAAAAACAACTCGATGGACTCGATGGACTTCAAGAAGACATGAACTACACAAAGACAGTGAAAAACTTACACTGGATATAAAATTGCAAAATGATACAAACAAAAATAATTTGATTTATGAACAGATGAAGGCCACTACAAACTAAATTAAACAGAAATTTTATTTTCCTTCTGAATCTTTTCTCCTTTTCCTACCTGTTCCTTGTCTCTTCTTGTTTTAACAATTGGTTGGCATTCCAGCAGATCGCTCTGTGGGCTTCACTTTATTCATTTTGTTTTCTTTTGCTCCTTTCATTGTCTGAAACTTCCCTGTTGGCATGAAATACGTTGGCAAGAGATGACTTACTTTTTACTTTTCTTCTCTATTATTTTCTTTCCTTAAAATTCTGTGGGCAAATGTGTTCTCGTATCAATATTCTGCCACAAGAGAAAGCAGGAGAGGAGATATCCATCATTTTCAATGGCTTATTCCCTCCTTCCTCCTGGTTCTGAGGCCCCCTCATGTTCCAGGTTCTGCTCACACATCAGTAGCTACTTTTCTTTTCTTTACAAAAATATATTCATATGGGAATGACTTGATCCTCTGCGAATTTTTCACTATAAATTTAAATTAAATCCATTGGCATAAGTCACTGCTGAAAATAAGCAGCTTCCATGGGGGAGGCCCACATTACTAAAGGTAAAATAGCAAATCATTTTCCCCATTTACCTGCTTTTCCATTACATGCAACTCATAAATTCGGATTTCTTTCTGTTGGGAACAATTACAAATGAAACATTTTCCATCACTTAACTTTCATTTTGATTTCCTTTAAGCCTTTTTTGTTTCTCTAAGATTATAAAGTCTACACTGAGAGACAAAGAATGAAGGCAATCTAATACCACACAGAGGAAAGGTGACAGTAGGTTATCTAATAAGTGAGAGTACTCCAATTTACCAATGAAGTATAAACAATAACTTCTTTTGCACTGCCTTAATAAAATGTTCTACATCAGTAAATTGCAGGCCTACTGCGACAGTTCCTAATTTCTCCGGGGACACGTTTATCAGCTTCCTATTCACTCCCACAGGACAACTTCTCATGCTGTATATTTCAAGCTCTTGGTGGTTTCATAGCCTTGAAAAGATGCTGTTGCTCCTCCTTAGCCCTGGCCAACCCCCATGGAGGACGTGTAGACCTGAATCTCCTCAGCTGAAGCTCATGGAAACCTTCGGTCCTGACCCTGTGTACTATGGAGACATATGTCCTCTCCAGGCTTCTTTCACTTGGCGTCTTTCGCACTGTCATGAGTGTCACCAAGCTCATGGTTGGGTAGTTAGGTAGTTATCTCTGGCTTTCTTCTGAGCACAGAATCTGATATAAATTCTTGCACTGTTTATTGATAATCTCCCAGTTTGTGGTACTTAGACCGTGCCCCAGTCTCCTTTCTTGCCAGTGCCAAAAGATAGCCAATCAGCAAGTTCCCTAATCTGCCACCTAAGGCAGCCAATCCTGATCCACCATAATGCTCTCCTACACCCATAAAAACCCCACACCACTTCCCAACATCCTCTTTCACCATTGTTCAGACAGCCCAGTAGCTTTCACCTCAATTGAAGTCTTTGACGGTACTCATATTTCGGCTCATTTTTTCTTCAGTTTTGAACAACTACACTATAAAAGTGTGGAGATATAAATAACTGTGCTCAGTCATTGCTAAGTATAAATCTGGAGAAAAGATCAAATCACTTTCACATGCAAGAACATTTTTTTATGAGTAAGCCAAGAAATATAATGATAAGGGAAATTTATTTTCAACTTTTTCCCCCTCTGTGCCATTGCTCAGGCTTATTAAAACTCCACTAAGGTTCACATCTGTATTTCTGGTGCATGGTTAATTTTACTTCAATACAATAAATGTGCAAATCATAATTTTGACTTTCCGAATGACATTGTGTGATATTTTGTTTTCAATTATGTTTTCAATTACGAGCATGATCTACCTCCTGAGGTTTCCATTTAAGATAAAGGGGTGTGTCACAGCAAGAAACAGTCATCTCATAAAGAGCCATGGTGTGAAGTGGTTCCTATAAATCTCTGCCAGATGGAATTATTTGTAATGATGAGCAATCTCAATTTCTGCACAAGTAATTTACAACTTCTTTTCAGATGTGGATAAATTTTGTCATATAACTAAGAATTAATTGTAACTGATTACTAAAAGCAAATGGAATACTTCAGATGACTTTTGTCTATCACCAGCTATGAACTGCTAAAATATTTAATCTATAAAAAAGCCAAATAGATAATAGAGCAACAAACCTGAATCATTTCAGCATTATCATTGAACATAATTTAGAAAATGTCAATATCTTCAAACATTTATTTTTTAAATAACTGAGCTATTTGGATGAAAAAAAAATATTATCAGAATATTGAAAATAAAAGGAATTTAGCATACTTTCTTACCTTCTTTCTACCTCCATGTGTATCACAGGTCTTGAAGCCGAAATGGTTTTGAAGGCATTTAAATTGTCTAATCACTTGCATTAAATCAGGAAATATATTAAAATCTTTATTTCCCTTTTGAGGATTTTGGAACAGAATGTTCAAGACAATCTAAAAGAAGTTACCCAACAGGTGAGATAAATAGTCTGTAAGGTAGAAAATGTACAGAATCAGAGCATGCTCTCACAGTGAGCAGGACAAAGAGAACTTTCCTAATAGAAGTAAACAGGAGCAGGAAAGAAATTTCACCCAGAATCTGTGGAAGATATCAATTAACAGTGATGGGAACATCTTTATTTCTTTTTTCTCTCAGATCAAAGTGTGCATGTTATTGAGAAATGAGAGAAAACATCATAAAATTGTTATGAAGACTGTGAGAAAAATAACATGTTTAATATTTGGATTTCCAAGACAGCCTTTTCTGAAAATCTTATTAGATTTGCTTTTTAAAAGAAGTTATTTAGCTGGGCGTGGTGTCTCATACCTGTAATTCCAGCACTTGGGAGGCAGAGACAGGAGGATTGCTAAGTTCGAGACTTTCCTGGGCTACATAGTGAGCTCAGGTCCAGCCTGGACTACAAAGCAAGACCCTGTATCCAAATAAATAAATAAACAAATAAAAGAATAAATAAATAAATATAAAAAAGAAGTTATTTATAGGGTCTGGGATGTAGTTCAGAGATGCTACACATGTGCAAGGTAGAGTTTGATTCTTATTACAAAAAAAACTTATTTGAATAGTATGTGATTAATTTTATTGGCATGTAATACTGCCTTTAACTTGTATGGGAGCATTGTTAGGATTTCTATAATTTCTTCATGCCGTGTAACAGAAATCCTGAAAATACTAAAACCTGTTATTTTATTAAGTTCATGTGAACATTGCACGATTGAGAAATCACTGTGTCAGCAACTGAGCACAGATTATGTGAATCCTAAGGAAGTGTGGAAGAGAGAAGATACTGGTTCCCACAGGTCCACTGCCAGTTTTTATTATAAGTGCTGGGAGGATTTAATGCCACCATCCTCCTGATAGTGCAAAAGAACTCAAAGGAGGCAGCTTAGAATGTTTCTACATGGAAATGTTTTCAGACCTCTGCTCATCTGTTTCTTCAAGATACTCCTTCATGTACTAAAACTGTACTGAAAAGAGTAAATAAAAAGTGGGAGTTTGGGGCAGAAACTTAATGTTATCAGAGTTTACACTCCTCTGACTATATATGTTACCAGAAGTTGGTCAGAAAAGCTCAGTAGATGCACAGGGAGGAGATGACTTGAAATACAAGACAAGTGATTTGTGTTGATATTAACTGTTGACATGAAAAATGACCTCTGCATTTCTTAGACACTGAAAGGAAGAAAATATTAATTTGTTTCAAATCAGAGTAAGAGATTGGATCTGTTAAAAATTTAGCTCTGGGTTGGCACTATGGAAAGGTACAGAAATTCTAAGAGGCTGGTTGCTGGAAAGTCTTCAGATCAAAGGTCTTGTGCTCAAATGCTCATGGCTCTGATCTCCTTCTTGTGCTCTCTTGGGCTTGTGCTCATTAGCACATGAGCTGGGTCTCCTGCCCGCCACATGCTTCTGCCATGTTGAGTGACAGAGGCCTGAAATCATAGAACCATTTGGTCACAGACCAAGATGCTCACAGAGCATCAGAAACTTTTTTTTTCATAGGTCTTTAACCTGGGATATTTGTTACAGTGATGTGAGACTCACTAACACACAGTAAACACAAATATTAAAAAGAAATGTAGTTAAAATTTAAAATTCATTTTAAACTTCCTTTCTTTATATAAGAATACATAATGAACTTAAACAAATCAGTCCCCCCAAATTTAAAGACCCTATTCAAAAATAGGCTTTGGAAATGAACAGACACTTCTCAGAAGGAGAAGTAAAAGCAGCCAAAAAACATGAAAAAATGTTCAACATCACTGGTCATTTGAGAGATGCAGATGAAAACAACACTGAGATTTCATCTCACTTCACAAAGAATGGCTGCTATTGAGAAATAAACCAGCAATAAATGCTGGTGAGGCTGTGGGGAAAAAGGAAACCTTCTCCACTGTTGGTGGGAGTATAGACTTGTACAACCATTATGGAAATCAATGTGGAGATTCCTCAGAACACTAGGATTAAAGGTCCCATTGACCCTGCTTTTCCTCTGCTAGAAATATACCCAAAGGAATTAAAAGAATCTTATTGTAAAGACATATGAACACCCATGTTCATAGCAGCTCAGTTGTGATAGCCCAAAATTGGAAACAACCCAGATGCCCATCAACTGGAGACTGAATAAAAAAGATATGCTTTTTTCTTAAGACTGACAAGTTTCATCCATTCATGTGCAAATGGACACCTTGAGGACATACTAATAAGTGAAATAAATAGACCACAGATATGTAAATACCGTATCTTTTCTCTGGTATGAGAACTTGTAGATGTAAATGAGTTGTAGAATGTATGATATGTTTTGTAAAATAGGAAATATTCAAAGGGAATGTGGTAGGGTAATGTAATGAGGGGAAAGAATAAATATGATTTGGAAAGAAAAAGAAATAGCATGGGGCTGGAGGGTTAGCTCAGTGGTTCCAGCGCCTGCCTTGCAAGTGCAAGGTCCTGAGTTTGATCCCCAGAA
>PVIC010028176.1:12827-23505 GCA_004025085.1 Thryonomys swinderianus
GAGAATTTCTGGTATTTCTGCCTTTCTTTTTTGCATCTTTTGAATGATGCAACATTGGAACATAAAATAGCATTTATATAATGTTTACACGATATATTAAAGTGAGCACTTATCATAACTATTTCTTACTACCCACTGAATGTCCATGAGATTCATAGTAGGAGTCTTTTATTCCTAATAAACTTGTGTTTTCTTTTTTCTTTGATCTTTTTTAACAAAGGTTACTTAATTTTACCAATTTCTTCAAAAGAGAGATATTTGATTTTGTTGATTTGCTTTTAATTTACTTTGTTAATAGTTTGGTGCCTTCCAGATTGCTTTCCTGCCTCTACTAATTTTCCACCTCCCTGAGTTTGAAGATTATCTTTGCTTTTAGTCTTTCTCTCTAGCTGTAAATTTTTAAGCAAAGTTTTGTAAAAACTTTTGCTGTGTCAATGTGTATGATCTATTACTTAACTCATAAATTATATATTATTATGTAGGAGACTTCGACTACAAATTAGATTCTATAGTAATTATATAAATAAGAATTTTGTACTGTTGTACTTGGTAACATAAGTAAAATGAAAATATTCCTTGACAGATAAACTACAAACTTTAAGTATATGGTCACCTTTCTCTTTACTAACAAAATTTAATCTTTTATCATCAAAAATCTTCCACTAAAAAAACCAATGAGATTATACAGCTTCAGTGGTAAACTCTAACTTAAGTGAAAGGAACAAGTAGGACAAAAATTTTAAAGACCTCAAGAAAGTAGAGAAGAAGGATATAAATTCATATTTATCACATGAGTTTAGATGTATTCTATAAGGAAACAGAAAGTTATAGTGAGGAAAACATATCAAAAAACACTGCAGAACACTGCTGTTGACATATAGTGAAGATCCTTTCAAAAGCATTTGAGATTTGAGTGAGTTATGTATGAAGAAGAATACAGTGTAACCAAATAGAGTACATGTAAGGGATGCTTGACTTTACATTTAAAAATGATCAATATAAATCAACATATAAACTGACAAATTTTGAAGAAGATATTTCAAGCTTTTAATCAATGCTGAAAACAAAATTTGACAAAATTCAACATAATTGATGGTAAAAACATTAATACCTAGAGATCAAGTAAATTCCCCCAACAGGATGGGCAAGAAATAGACACTTAGGTGATAATGAAGGGCTGAAAGCTGTTGTCTAAAATAAAAAAAAATAAATTAAAAAAAAAAACCTGCCAACATTTCAAACTCATGTCTACTCATCACGGTAGTAGAGGTCTTACTTAATACAATTAACTTGACAAATATAAAGTGCTCATCAAGAAGTGGATGAACAGAGGCAGAAGAAAGGTTTTGAATTAAGTTTCAAGCCACGTTTCTTTATGTAAATAGAGTTCAGAAGTAACCATTTCCATTTTCCCGACAAACATGAGAAGTGAAGCACTCATTTCCATTTTCCTGGTGATTTCCTCTTGGCATGTTTTTAAGGCCTTTGGCATCATGCTTTAGAAACCACTGGGCATAGACATAGCTTTCTTTTTGCTTTTACCCTCCTCCCCTGTTTTTTGCTCTTCATTGTAAGATTGTCATGAATTTATTTGTCTCAAAATCTCCTTTATATTCTGGGGAATTTGAGGCCGGTTTTCTTTTCCTTGTTAAAATTTTACCCATTCCTTAAGACTCCTACAGTCCTGAGGACTGTCATAGAATTCATATTACAATTTTAACTTTTAAAAAAGTTATATCACATTGCAAAGAATTAAACGCAATAACAGAGTTTCAGTTAATAAGAAATCTTTATACAGGGCATACTTAGAACCAGTCTTGGCTTTAGGGTTGTCTTATTTTAATTTTCATAATAATTCAAACTTGCATTTACTAAAAACCTGGTGTTTAGTCTCTGCTGGGTCACTCCTGCTTCTTGGCTAGAAAAGGCTCTTAAGTACTTAATGTTGAGTGATGAGCCAAAATTAAAACAGTTTACTTAATATTTTTTAACATGCATTGTACATACAACAGATCTGGCTGCTTACATTAACACTTTACCTAATTAATATATATATATATGTAAATTTATGTTACTATAATATATATTACTATTATATATGTGTATATGTGTGTATCTTACATGCATAGCATAATTGGATGATATGTCTATTTTTAAATAAACAATTTATCAAACCCATGCTGTCCCCAGTGACTGTGGAACGTAGTTTCCCCATTCACTTCTTCCTAGAGGTCACATTTTGTGTTAACTTTTGTACATTCAGATTATTGTATAAATAGCTCACAAATAGTTGTAAAATGGAAAACTTTTCTCTTTACTGATTGCTTCAAGCCAAAGTTATTGACGTTTATTAGAGAACATAAAAAAGATTCAATGGGCATACACAAAAAAAGCAGAACTGATTCCTTCAAAAAAACCCACCCAAGTTTCAAATAAAAATATTTTGATGATTGTAACAGGGATAATGATAGGAATAACTTCTACTGTTACAGAGCAGTTTCTATGTGACTTCCTGGTATCAAAAACTCACAATCGAATTTACAGCAGTAATAGGAGTATGTTCCTATGTATATGTTGTACCTTGTGTATTTGAAAGAAACTTCTGTTCCTAAGGATGGGACACTATTCTAGTGTCAGGACATCTAAAGATACTATCGGTGCTTTTAAGGCATCCAACTTCTTGCATGATTCCTGTGAACATGAAAATCTTACTGAATGTAAATGTATAAAATTAAAGATAGGGCCTTAGGAGAATGTAGAATAACATACTCGCACAGACAACCTACAGTAACAAGAAATGAAACTTAAATTCTTCCATGCCGAAAAAATGAAAGTGATTCATATAGGACAGTGGAATGTCCTAGTCATTAGGAATCTTGGCTTTGGTGTAGCTACTGATGATGAGACCTGCAAGATTCCAGAGTTGACCTGATGTCACAGAACATCTAGCCAAGCTAGAGTTAGGGCAGGATGAGGCCCAGTGGCTCCTGCCCAGCTCCTGGCCTCTCCTGCCACCATACCACCATCCCTCACTCCATGCACCTCTCGCCTGGTGAGGCTCCTTCTCCACTGACAGGAAATAATTGTCATTGTCATCAGAAATGCAGAAATGCACACAGCCTTGATATCCTGGGCCTCAACGAGTTTCCTCTACATCAGGGTTAAGTCACACTGGCCAAGAGATCTAAGGTTCAATCTGACATTGCATGAACTGCCCTGCTGCAGGAAAGGGTTTCAGTGTCCAGGATCTGGGCTCCGCTTTTATAAGCAGAAAATTCAGTGCAATAGGAGAAAAAGATGGTGACAAGGGTCTTCCTCGTTTCAGTCCCTGAGGTGATGATCTGGATCCACCACTCTGTGTTTAAATATCCAACCTTGTAAACTCTGGCCAGTGGCCGATGAAGACCCTTCTCCCTGAGGCTCCACTTGTGCGTGTCTTTCTAGTCCATCAAGACATTTTCCTAAATGGTCTTCTTTGGTGCAAATATAAAAATGATCCCAGGAAAAAACTGTGTTATCTCTTCCATAGCATCAGACACCACATATTGAGTAAATTAAGAATTATGTGCAAATGATATGTTCATAAATTATAGCTCTAAAATGCTCTGTGATCATAGTTGTTCCACAGATTATTTTCTTGGTAAAATATCTCCTAGAGATTGTGATGCTTATCTGAACTTAAACGGTAAAATTTGTTCCTAGCACTGAGACTGTTAGTCATTTATTTTGTCCCCAAGGTAAGCAAAAAAAGCAGTTACTTTATTTCATAATTTGATTTCAAATCTCCTGGCAGGAGAGCTGCCTAACTTAGCAAATTTCAGAACAGTGCAGTTACATTTCCATTTCAGATTTAAAAAAAAAACATATATAATGTTATAATCTAGGTATCTTTCAAGTATCACATAAGATGCACTTATACCAAGCAATTAAAAAGAGAAACTTATACTAATGCTTACAACTATTTTAATTGTACATATTTTGGTCTACAGTGTGGGAGTCAACACATGTACAAGTGTAAAATGATCAAATCAAGGTATTTAACATTTTGACCTTAAGCATTTATGTGTTAATTCAAAATTTGAAATTCAAATTTAGCTGGTAGTCCTGTATCTTATCTGTAACAACCATGCTCTTTAGCTAAATAAATATTAATGAAACGTGTCATGTGGGAAGGAACCACTCTCTGCTTTACTCTTTCACCATTATCTATAATAATGGTCTTTCTGAGTAAATTTACAACCCTGAATCTCCTTAAATTCAAAATACGCTGTCACTAGTGACTTCAGACATCAACCATATTAGGCTGTTGCATGTATGTTGTTGTGTCCCTTCTTCAGAATTTAAAATTCAATGATTTGGTTGTCTGAGGACGTCGGGTACATTATCCATCTTTGAAAAGCCCGATGTCAGAGGGAAAGCAACTGTTTCCTTGATGCTACACGATTTATTCTTTGTTTTATTCAATAAGAGGATGCCCAATGTTTTTGGGCCTACTGTCCAAGTTCTTGACAGCTCTAGAAGGTCAACAAAGTTCTAAGCAAGTAGCAACTATCACCCATGACCATTTTCAAAGCCTCCCAGTAGCACTCTGTACAAGGCAAAGAGCCACATCACTTCAGCATTCTTCAGAGAAAGCTGTTGTAAAAGGACATGGAATGTGCAGTTGCTGGGCTCCTGGGTAGAAAAAAGCATGAATGGCATTTGCCTGTGCGTGAACGTGAGAATTAAAGAATCAAAGGGCTTTCAAGACAACAGGGATAAAGATCTTCATTTGCATCCCCAAGAACTACCATTAATAATCATGTTTTATGAATTTGAGATAACAGTATCTATGAAAGTTAGGATTTTATCATTTCTTGGACAAAGGCAATTTAAGAAATTTGCAAATTGATTTGAGACCAGAACAATCATAACATAAAAAACCAAAACATTTTTCTGCTTATTTTTCCTTTCAAAGAAATGGTTTAATGAACAATCTCCATAGACTTCTCTTAGAACTGCTAAAATAATTTAAGTGCATCAAACTAGAGGTGAGATTTTTTTAGAAAACAAAATGCATCTGTCATGGATAAAAAAGGAGAGAGAAGTCACAGGAGAAGCTCCTAACCTTACTTTCTGCCTCAGTTCAGCTGAGGTTGTTTATATATTCCAACTCCACCAATGTTTTATGGCTGTCTTCCTAAGTCTGTATCGAACACTATTTCCCTAGACATTCATCTGCCATTCTGATAAATCTGGTAATTCCCCTAACAATCTATGGTTCAAGTTTTTCAATTGCATTTCTTGGCAGGAAGGTTGACTTGAAGCTGTTCTAAATTTGGAGATACTGATTGTTTAGAAGATATTCTTTCTCCCCTTATTAGTTTATCTACATTTCAACAACTGTTGAACATTCTGTTTCTCTACTATTTTTTGTTTGTTTGAGACAGGGTCTCGCTTTATAGTTCAGGCTGGCCCTGAGCTCACTATGTAGCCCAGGCAAGCCTCGAACTCAGCAATCCTCCTGTCTCTGCCTCCCGAGTGCTGGGATGACAGGCGTGAGCCACCACGCCCGGCTCTCTACTATTTTTTTAATTGAATCCTTTATTGGTACATTTTATATATGGTTCACAATCACACTCAACATTGGGGAATTTGTACCAGTATATAAGAAAAGTTAATTCTCATTTTTGTCCATATCCGTATCCACCCACAACCCCCCCACCCCTTATATACATGCTATTTCTTTTTCTTTCCAAATAATATTTATTCTTCCCCTCATTAGAGATGAATAATCCTGCAAGTTTTCTCAAAGCATCCAATCTCTCCATGGAATTTCTGGGTCTGATCCTTTTCAAATACAAATAGCTGCTAAAACCAAAATTATGTGCAACACAAAGTGAACCGACACTTTTTTCAATAGTCATCTATAATTTTTTAGTTCCTAAAATAAAAAGTGTTTATGCAAATCAATAAGCTTTTGTGTATTGTTATGCATTGAAAGTATCCCCCCCCACAGTCATGTGTCAAAGTATTAATCTTCAATAGGGCTGTGGAGAGAGGGGCTGAGAAGAGGTGATACATGTAGAATGAGGTCATCAGGTGGGATGAGGTTTCAGGTGGGCCCTAATCCAGCACAGCTAAAGTTTTAGAAAAGGAGGAACAGTTGTCAGTGTCGTCTGTCTGTCTACCACATGAACAGGCTTCCAAGGGCAAAGCAGAAGACAAGTGCCAGTTGAAACTGACCACACTACCACCCTGTCACTGGCCTCCTCAGCATGCAGAACTCTGGGAAATAAATTCCTGTTGTTAAAATACCAATGAACTCAATTTTTAAAATAATAACCCACTATTTGACATTTTTTATGGTGATACAAGCTAATTAAAACTGACTGGAACTCTTTTTATCTAATAGGAATTTTAATAACTATCGTTCTAGAGATTTTGTATAATATGCCATGCATTGCTGTTATACTATATGGCTCCAGGTACAATCAAAACAGCTTTCTCAGAGTTCCCTGGTGCTCTTAATCTTCTGCTCTTCACTCTATATACAGATTTGGGCTGACTCAGTGAGTACTGTGTCAATTTGGTCAGTTTGGGAGCCATCCAGGGGATTATTATGAACAGTTCTGAGTGTATCTGGATGGGTCATTAAGGTGCAGCCTTGTGGTCTGCAACTCTCCCTGGCTCCTTTCTCTGGTACTGCTCTTTTGTTCAACTTCTGGGCTGCCATGAATTCAGCAGATTTCTCCTCCATGCTGTTCTGCCATGATGGTGCAGTGAAGGTACTGGAGGCAACAGATGTATTGGACTTGAACCAGTGACCTAAATAAAATACCTCCTCCTTTAATTCACATGTCTCAGCAACAGGAAAGCTCACAAGTGTGGTACTTACATGTTATGTGTCTGAAATAAAATGTAAGCATGATTTTTGAGCATCAGCACCTTGTCCCAGACAACTTCAGCTATAAAGGAATTAGTAGATGTACTATCTCCACATGCCATTTAGGATAGGATCACTGTGACTGTTTTAAGAGAAATAATGGTTCTTACATAAGTCCTAATTAGTTCTGTTATCGAATGGGTGCACACAGAATTCCTTATTCTCCGAGGCCCAGGAGGACTTGACTGGATGTCCCGGAGTAAAGACAAGGAGCAGTCTGAGTCAAGATATAAGGTCAAATGACAACCGCCCAACAGGGTAAGCCCCTGAGAATAGTGCAACATTTTTCTCTTCTAAAATATCTAGCTCAGCACTTCCAACACAGCAAGTGGCCGATTTAATTAATTATTTAATTAAAGGTAATTTTTATGGCAAATTAGGCTTGTAACAGAAGATAGATCCTCGTGAAATTTCCGATATAGCGGCAACCTGAGTGCTTGGCCTCACTGTCTTCACCCAGCCTCTTCTTACCTGTCCACCCGATCCTGGGAGGAAGGGACAGAGCGCATTGCCTGTGGCCTGAGAGAAGCCCAGCAGCAGCCTCACCTCTGACGTACAAAAGACAAAGACCTTCTTGCCATCCATGGTTAATTTATGCCTCAGTTAATGCCTGTAGGCTAATGGGGTTGTGGAAATAGCACCCCCAGCCTGGCCTGCTGTTGGACTGAGAAGTGCGTCCTCGTGGAACTGCCTCCTGGGTCAGGAGCCCCTGTGTAAATCAGCCTTCCCGTGATGGAAGCGGGACACTCAAGCCCGCTACAGAGAGGAACAGAAGTTCCCACCTCCCCCGGTTCAGGGAAGTCAGGGGGTGTCCGCCCGGCTCTGGGACGACCGTCACACAGAGCGCCGGTGACGAGCACAGACGCCTGATGCTTCCCGCCCGGGAACAGAGCGGAAGTCGCAGAGCCTGGACCTTAAGCTCCTGCCTGGAGGCCGCTCCACCCGCCCCGGCCCGACCCGCACCGCTCAGGCTCTCACTCTGCGGACCCCAAGTAGCTTTCGTGCGTGTCTCCTCTGATGACTACGGTGTCTGAATTGGACCCTGTGTATTTTAAACAAGGCCAAATATAAACGAGGAAGACAAGTCATATAGGCAATTTCAGACTGGCATGATTACAGATGTTACAAACAGTACTGGCTGTAATTAGAGGACAATAAAGAGATGAGAAGGAAGATGCTTGGAGAAAGGACCCTGGGGTGAATCCACCCACTGTGAGCTCTGTGTTACTTGTTTGACCTGTCTGCTTAATTCAGTAGAAATAAACTTTTTGTGTGTGTGTGTGGTACCGGGGATAGAACTCAGGCTCTGTGTGTCCAAGGTTGGCGTGCTACCACCTGAGCTAAATCCCCACCCCTTAATTTCCTCAATTTAAAATTTAAATTCTAAAAATACTATGTAAATATTCCATATTTTCCTTACAAATGGACCTTGCTTTCCAGAGAAAAGTAAAAGTATGCTTCAGTACATAAAAATAATTTTTATACAATCATTAAAAATTAAATATACACACCTTATTAGAAAAGAGAAGACATATCTAGGAAAGTACATACCATGGACTACCAAAATGGAAGAAATATTTTTATTAACTAGAGCTTTTTCAGGTCATGTATAGTTTCATAGTATGAAAATCTGCATCATATGTATTCAGCAGTGAGGGATTAGAAATTACTGTCATTTTTTTGACTATGGAAATTTAAAAGATTTCAAAAACAGTAGAAACCTAAAAAGCATTTACTGAAGAGTTGAGTGGCAGCATTCATGTGGACTATAATAATCAAAAAAGTATTCTAAATTCATAAATCTTTGCTGTCAGAATCTTTCCAAAATGTTTTAAAAACTGCTTAAAAATCACAGTACCTTCTTCATTCATGTTTTGTAAGATAAGACGTCATCACTTATGGATGTGTTGACTTATTGAGGCTCAGGGAGATTTATTACTCTTGAGTATGTGATGCATCTGTTCCAGGTTTCAGATATGAAATATTGCTCTCATGTCATGTTCTCGTCACAATATTTTTAGGCACAAAGACAGTGTGACCCAGCGGGCTGGAACACTTACATTACCTCCTGCTTTTTGTTTTTCTTTTTTGTGCTTCTTAATCTTTGTGTTACAAATATCTTCTCAGTACAGGCTGCCCTTTGGTTCTAGTTCAACTAGGAATCAAAAAGAGCAAATTTAATCTCTCTTCAACTTGATGGCTTTTTCAACATTTAAAAGCAGATGTTTTGTCCCTAGATATCATGCTTTCATTTTTACTATTACAGATTAACTGTTAATGGGAATCACTGTGATATTTCCATGCATGTCTTCTTAGTATATTGATCATGTCCATCCCCAATTCTATTCAGGACCTCTCTCTCTATTCCTAGCATCATAAAACTTAATTTTTTGTTGCCAACCTTCCTTTTACCCTTCCCTATTGATAGTGTCCATTACCTATCCATTCCAAGCTGACATTTTGGTTCCCATAAATATGGTGTTTCTCGTTCTGATTCTGGTTTGTTTCACTCAACAAAATGTCCTCTAATCACATTGGTACTAATAAGAGAACTGTTCTTTTTTATGGGTCAGTATTATTCTATTCTGTAAATAGTACTCTCCACCCTTTAAACCTTTCATCTACTGAAGGGCATTTGGAATTGGTTCCATCTTTTGGTTATTGTGAACAGTGCCTCAGTAAACATGGGAATGTATGTAACTTTTAGGTATCAAGATTTTATTTCCTTTAGGTATACAGGATAGCAGTAGTAGAACTTTGGATCATGTGATAGTTCTGCTTTTAGATCTTTAAGGAAACACTACACTGTTTTCCATAGTGTACTAATTTACATTCCCACCAATAATAGACAAGTTGCAGCATTAGCTGCTTCTGGTATGTTTAGCAGTAGCCATTCTAAGTTGGTCGAGATGATATTTTATTTTGATTTTGATGTGTACTTTCCAGATTATTAGCAAAATTCAGCATATTTTGGATCTGTTTGTTCACTATTTGAATATCATCTTTGGAAAAGTGTATGTTTAATTCTTCAGCCCATTCCTGAGTATCATGAAAACATTCTCTGTCAGTTGGGATAACTCATTGTTTAAGCAGCCAGCTGGCAGAGCTCAGGAGTTTGTGCAGCCGGGGATCCAAAGACAGCTCTGCTGTCCCCTTGTGCTGGGTCTAATTTAAGAGTTCTGTGACCTTCTCCAGAGCTCAGTAAGAGGATAAGCTCACTTGCCCACTATGACAAAGTCTCTTTCTTGGTCAGATCGAAATCTAGTTTTTAAATATGCAAATTATATGATATAAATTAATTTAGATATATAGAGGTAGAAAATTGTGAAATTGATAAAATTAGTATTGAAGTACTATCTAAATTTGAAAATACTAGGGGTTTAGCTGTAAGGAAAGAGGTCAGTGTTTTGATTTGTGACCTTGGATAATGTCAGAAATCTTATGAACCTCCTTGTAAAACACAGCGAACTTTCTGTTTCAAATTATAAATAAGTAAGTAATTGAATGAACAATGCTGTAAAGATGCAGATATTTTCTTGTTGCTGAAATTGAGTGGTTTGATTCCTAGGTTAATATTATTTTATAAAAATGTGACTCCTAGCCGGACGTGGTGGCTCACGCCTGTAATCCCAGCACTCGAGAGGCAGAGACAGGAGGATTGCTGAGTTCGTGGCGGCTTGCCTGGGCACCATAGTGAGCTCAGGGCCAGCCTGAACTACAAAGCGAGACCCTGTCTCAAAAAGCAAAAAAAAA
>PVIC010028177.1:0-23373 GCA_004025085.1 Thryonomys swinderianus
GCTTAGTGTATCTGGAGTTGTTTCTGGGTCTTCTAATCTATTCCACTGGTCCTCGGGCCTGTTACTTTGCCAGTACCATGCAGTTTTTATCACAGCGGCTTTTATAGTAGAGTTTTAAATTGGGAATTGTAAAAGTTGGTAATTCTTGTCTAGACAACCATAGTCATGAGTTTCTGAGTATGAAAACATAAACCTAAGCACTCTGTGGAGTAGAGGACAGACAATCTGTTCTGCATGAGAAATGAACAACATGGTGCTAGGAGCTATTTATTAGAAATAAGAAGACAGAATATTAGACCCAAAGGAGGCCGGGTTGAGTAAGATGTCGCTTGTAGTAGGAAATGCTCAGTACAATATAGGAGAATGGTTAATGAACAATTTTAAGATTCTTGTTGTTTAATGCAATGTTTTATTAACTTGTGTTGTCCCAATTTCTCAATATGAATAGCTTTCAGGATACATTGTCTTGCACTAAGCGCACTTTGGAGAAAGAAAAGAATCAGAACAGTGTTTTGTGTAACATGTATTAATGCAGAAGAACAGTGGGAAGTCAAAAAATATTAATACAGGAAAAATGAAGTAACATGTAACCAGAAACAGTAAGCAACACAATATATTAATGAGTTTATAGTAAGCTCTTGTCTTGAAAGTTGGACCCACAGATTAATCCATCTGATGAGAAGATCCAGTTTCTGAGGAATTCTAAGGGAAGTTGTTTCCTTAGGTTTAGACAAACTCTTAAAAATGTTTCAGGCAACATGTAAATTCTTAGGTATTTGTAACAGTAGTATAATAAACCCTAGACAAATAAAAAATAATCATTAAGATTATAGTTTCTTCTATACAGAATATGTGCTTTGAGCATATTTTGCTTTTAAATGTTAAAATACTACATTTTTTTCCTCTGGAGTACTTCTTTGAATAATAGTAAAGAATTAAGGGGTTACATGCCATGTTTTAAAACTAACAACCAATGACTTAGAAGCATTTATATTTACAAAATTAGATTCATATGATTTTAAATGGATGAAATGTGTTTTTTAAAAGTGAGAGAATAAATAGCCATGGTGGTGCACACCTTTAATCCAAGTACTACAGAGGCTGAAACAGGAGGATTGCCATGAGTTTGAGGCCCAACTGTGCTACATAGTGAGTTCAAGACCAACCTGAACTACATAGCAAGACCCTGTCTCAATTCCTTTCCTAAAAAAAGAAAACACCCAAGAAAATAAAACTTAATAGTGACAAGGGTAAGTGGTCAAACTGTGAAATCATTCTTCAGAACAAAAGGAAGTCATAACTCCTCCATCAGGGTAGCCTTATTCTCTCCAGATCTAGTTTATTATCCCAAAGTTTTACTTTTATAAAAATACTAGTTTCTTTAGACAACATGTGACACACTTTAAAATGATCTAATACATATTTTATTTATCCTGGAAGTTTAAAAATCACATATTCATTTCTCTTTTTATTTTTTTATTTATTTATCTTTGCAGTACAGAATTGAATTTGGGCCCTTCTGCTTCCAAGGTAGGTGTGGTACCACTTGAGCTAAATCCCCAGCGTCTCATTTGTGTTTTTCTTAAGAAATCCTTTCTCTACCCAGTTTACTTATGCTCTTTTTTCATTGCTTCCCACTCAGGCTCCTAATTCTTCCCCTGTGAGATGGGCTTGGCACTGTCTGGTCTTCTCCCTGGGAGTCTTCCTCTTGTGTGTGTGTTCCTCAGTCTGACTGTGGTGCATTCCTCATTCTCACTTCCTCTGGTCCCAGAACACTTTCTTAGTCCCCTGCAACTCTTCTTCCGACAGCTGCGGGACACTTCTCATCTTAATGCAAAATGACTTCCACAGTCCAACCACTCTGTCATGAATACTATTTATTTGCTTTGGTAATAAAAACTTCGAAAACATATTAAGGTCCCAATGTCCAACAATTCCAGAGGTGATGACAAAATTGTGGTACAAAAGTAAATGATTTAAATCTAGATAGAGATAAAGAAAATACAAGGGCTATTCAAAAATCATGGTGAATATTTAAATTACTACAGTAAAAGACACATTGCCATTAAAGCTCCTCAAAATTGTGCCCCTCTCCTTAAATACACTTAATTCATCACCTTCAATTCTAAAATGATTGTTTCCTTAATATTTTTACAGTATGTGATAAAAAATATAAAAAATACAGTGAATGGTTTTTCTGTGTGCCATCTAACTGCAAAACAGGATCTTAAAAACATATTTGTTGGGACTGCAGATGTAGCTCAGTGGTACCAGGCATGCCTGGGGAATTCCATTCCCAGTACTGAAAAACCAAACAGAACAACAGCAAACAAACAAATAAAACACTCCACAAAGACATGATATGTTCTCACCTCCTTTATTTACAGGATCTGACCGTGTAACTTCTGGCTTTTCACTACAAAAGACAAATCTGTTGAAGTGATTCAGGACATAAACGCACTGACAATAGCACTGTTAAGACACTCACGAAGGAGGACTTCCAGAACTGTTTCAGAAAGTAGCAACAAGGATGACATAAGTGCATCCAAAGCAAGACAGATAATTTTGAAGAAGATTAATGGCAATGTATCTTTTAGTGTAAAAATGTTAATCGCATAATTTTCCATAGTGAACTTTTATCCATACTCGCATGACTCACATTTCTCTTATAACATCTTACTAGAGCCTAAATGTAGAAATTCTAAATGCCATCATCAAATGCAATTAGAAAATACTGTTATCATTATAGAATAATATTAAAAAACACATGGGAAAAGTGCATTAGTCTGTCTCACTGAAGCATTTTTTCCCAGCCATAGTGACACACATGTGTTCCCAGCACTCAGGAAGGATGTAAATTCAAGGCCAGCCTGACCTACATAATATATGCCTATATACCATGACCCAGTCTAAACACACACACACACACACACACACACACACACATATATATACACACCAACATTTTTGGTATTATTAAATCGAATGCTAAAAAATATGACATTTTTCAAGATGCCTAGGAAATTTCTTGTGAATAAAATAAAACAGAAAATGCATGTAGTTATAGCTTATTAGACTCATGATTTCTGAAATCAAAAACTCAAAGGACAGTGGGTTCTTGTAGCACACAGGGAAAATTTCATAGGAAGTAGGATTTTCCCTTCTTTCTTTTCCTACTTAACATTTCAATTATTGGCTGAGAAAGTCATTTGAAAAATAAAGTCATTAAGAAAGTTTTACAAAGCTGAGAGGTTCTACTCATTCCAAAGTTGTGAAAATCCTACATTAATCAATAAAATACAAAAATACAGAATCTGACACTGATTGTTAGAGTGGTGTATATTGTTAACTACAGTATAACAAAGTACCCCCAAACAGTATGGAAGAGAGAAACTCAGCAGCGGCAAAGTTTGAAAAGACTTGGTCTTCTCGGTTCCATTGCAGTAAACAGGTAACAGTAAAATGTGGTGGTGATGTTACACTAGTTGATTGCTTTGAAGTGAATTTCATTTCCCTAACATGCGTAAACCGAAGTTCTCACTCCAAGGATGAGGAGATGTGGGAAATAATTACAATAAAATAAATCACAAGGATGGAGCCATCCTGATGGGATTGTCAGTCTTAGAAAGTGATATGAAAAGTTATCTTGCTTTCTCTCTGCCATGTGAAGATCCAGAAAAAAAAAGAAAAAAAAAAGTGAATGTCTTCAAGCCACAGAGAGAGCTCTCACCAGAACCCGGCCCTGATCTTGGACTTCCAGCCTTCAGAAATGTAAAAAATATATTTATATATATAAATTTCTGTTCAAAGTTACCTGGGCCACAGTATTTTGTTATGGCACTTAAAGCTAACTAATACACTTCACCTTCCTGAGTAGGACTCCTTGATTTTGATATTTTAAAACTAGTATTATAAAAGCATTTCTCTTTTTATTTTAATACATCCTCAGAACACTGAGCTTCAGAAGACCACTAACAGTCACTAACTGTACAGAAAGCTTTCCGTCTAATTTATTCCCCAAAAATGATAATACAGGTTTTTAGAAAGGTGAGAGTCAGAGTCATACCAAGCAACTTGATCTAAATGAACAGGACTTATCTGGTCTGGGGAGCACACTTATGCGATTTAAGATTGACATCTGTGTTCTAAGACATAAGCTTAAGCACATGCATCTTAAGGAATAACATGCCATAGAACAGGCTAGGAGTTGGGGACAGAGCTGGGTGTAGAAAAACGGATGCATGGAGATCACTGTGTGTGGAAATAGTTGCAGGTTTGAGTTCAGGACCTACTAAGTTTGAAAGCTTGAATTTTAAAAACTTAACATATTTAAACTATGACTAATCTGTATAATTCAGAGAATAAGTAAAAGAATTTAGCCTGAAATATATTTAATGTTCACTTTTCATTTCATAAAAAATAAAATTCCATAATCAAATATTAACAGAATGACAATAGTTATTACAGTGTGTTGGTATCTTCAAAGTAGTCAGAATACAAGATATAAACCAAAAGGATTCTTACCAAAACAAAGCAGATAACAGCACAAGAATTCTTTTAACACTTACGAAAATGTCACTGATAGCGCTCCTCGAATTCCTGCAAATTCCCTTTTTTTAGTGCTTAGGAAGGGAGTGTGAAATAAACTAGGCCTTAATTAATGCTAAAACATTTCCATAGGCGAGGGGGGGAAAATCTGCCAAGAAATCAAGCCTGGAGGAGCAGCAGACAGTCTGACGCTTGCCTTTGGTTAGTGTTGAGCGTTTCTGTCTGGATGTGGGCAGGCTGAACTGAGGTGCGAACTGTGCCTCTGTGGTCTCGGAGAAAATCCTTGGCTTCCCTCAGTCTGGGGGCTGGAGAGAGGTAACTGCTAGAGGTGATGCATAGCCTGTGGAAGAGGGATGGATGCAGCAGACAGACATCATTTATCTGTCTTTCTCATTTTTCGATTTTCCTCTTTTTTCCTATTTATAAATATTGTCAGATTCCGTGAGCTTACTCTTTCTCCCCCCTGAGTTTGATAAAGTATTGGCATGTCTTTTTTTTTTTTTTTTTTTTTTTTTTCTGAGACAAGGTCTTGTTTTATAGTTCAGGCTGGCTCTGAACTTACTATGTAGCCCAGGCAAGCCTCAAACTCACAGCAATCCTCCTGCCTCTGCTTCCCCAGTGCTGGTATTACAGGCATGAGGCACCACACCCAGGATTGCATTGGCATCTTTTAATCAGCATTAACTGGCTTGATTTTCAAATTTAGATTTTGAGGAAAAAGGAAACATGATGATATGCTAAAGTTCACAAAAATGGTATACATAGTAATGCAGTGCAGGATAGGATTTAAAATTTAAATCGCTTGAAGAAAGTAAAAGATAAAGACAAAGAAAGGAAAATGCAGGGGGAAAGTGTCTCGGTTGTCAGACTTCATCTTCAGCTGTACTTCGCGTTTTCCACTTAATTGTAAAATCCAGACATAGTGTGGGCATTTCAGGGTGCATGGAAACACCCTAAACAAACTTGGGGGGGGCTGGGGGTGAATTTTCTGAAACTCTGTCAGTGGTGGTGCATAGGATGTTTGCTTCAGTTGGCGGCTATCACTGAAAGCTCTAAACATTCCCTGTCACAGCGTCCAGTCTAGCAAATTTCAGTGGAGAGCGCCAGCCCCTCAGACATTCGACCTGTGGTATTTCTGTAGGGCTCACAGACAATGAAAGGACTGGGTATCACACTCCGGACCTTGCGCTTGCAAGACAGAGGCTGGAACCACTGACCTAAATCCCCAGCCCTATTTCTGCAGAGTTTAAAAGCTCAGTGGTGGTCAGAGTGTGTGAGTGCAGCTTCCTCAGACTAAATTAATTTTTTGATCCTCTTTTTTCTATTCATTATCAAAGATATGAATGATCTTGGTGATGTAGATTTTGTAATTTTAACTACTCTTTATAGAGATCTGGGGCCTCACAAACTACAGTGTTTTATACCTGCAATGACACAATGTAACAGAGATAATGAAGCCTTGATATGTGAAATTTAATATATTAAAAAATGTTTACTTGCCGGGCGTGGTGGCTCACGCCTGTAATCCCAGCACTCGGGGAGGCAGAGACAGGAGGATTGCTGAGTTCGAGGCTTACCTGGGCTACATAGTGAGCTCAGGGCCAGCCTGACTACAAAGCAAGACCCTGTCTCAAAAAAAAAAAAAAAAGTTTACTTAATTCCAACACAAATTTGACCTATCAGTCCCTACCATCCAGCCTCTATTACATCTTATAGGTGCCTGATTTTTTTTCTCTGACTTTAGGAGATTAATTTACTTAGATATTTTATTTTATTATGCTATTTTATTTCATTAAATTATTGAAATAACTCAGTGAGTAGTGGTTTATCTTTATTTTAGAAGGTCTTCTCTAAATTGAGGTTTAAGGAAGTTGAGTAAAAATCTCAAGTTTCCACAATATCATGTGGATCTCCTGTTAAGTGTTCTGAGAATGGCCTCAGTTGTTTTAAAACAACTGAAATTTTAAAACATGTTTTTCCAATTGCACATTCATGATTTTTAAATTTTCAGTCTACTGCAAATATTTGTCATTTTTTCTGGAAAATTGTGTCTGATATTTTACATTTAATTTGACAGCAATTTTAGATTTTATTAGAATGATGAAGAAACTGTATCTCTAGGTCTGTGATTATATTTTCTTTACTCTGCTGATAATAATTTAAGTACTTAAGAAAATTATGTTGGTCTCTGCTGAGAGTCAGTACCTGAATTTATTCATTTTTTTCCTTCTAAATGCTTATTAAAACTTTATATTTACATTTCTAACATCTTGCACTGAGTTTTACCAATTAGATTCCAACTTCTGGGAATTTTTTTCAGCTTCTTTGCTACTTGGTTTCTTTGTAGTTTTTAATGTTATCAAAAACAACATTCTCTTAATTACCTCCTCCCATTAAATTTTTTGTTTTACTTCAGTGTTTTTTTTTTTTTTTTTTTTTTTTTTTTTTTTTTTTTTTTTTTTTTTTTTTTTTTTTTTTTTTTTTTTTTTTTTTTTTTTTTTTTTTTTTTTTTTTTTTTTTTTTTTTTTTTTTTTTTTTTTTTTTTTTTTTTTTTTTTTTTTTTTTTTTGCCTTACTTCTCACCCTTGACAGTGTTATCATTAGCAGGACATCTTCCTCCCACCATTCAGATTGAAAATGTCCTCTAATCTTCATTCTTGGAACTCAGGCTTTATTCTGCTCTTCCTCTCTGTGAGAACATGCAAGTTATGATATGTGTCATTCTTTCTCTTGCAGAGGCTACTTGGATGTTAATTTCCATTTCAAAAATATAATTTTACAACCTTGTCGAAATGTAACTTACACATCATACATTCTAAGTATGTAAGTCAATCCTTTTTAGTAAATTTCTAAAATTATAAAAGCATTAGAACAATCCATTGTTAAAATAGTTACATCACCTACAAGAGTTCTCCCTGGTTATTTGTAGTTAATATTCTCACCTTTCCAAAATCAAGACTTGCACTCTGTTTCTTAAAATTTGCCTTTTTTTTTTTTTTTTTTTTTTTTTTTTTTTTTTTTTTTTTTTTTTTTTTAGATAAATTGTCTCACCACTTAGTTCAGGCTCCTTAAACTCACCATGTAGTTGCCTGGCCTCAATCCAAAGAGATCCCCCTGAATACTGGGATTACAGGTATGTACCACGTTTCTAGCTAAGTTTGCTTATTTTTGATATAGCCAGTAAATACATATATATATATATATATATCAGATAATATGTACATATTATCAGATAACATGTAGAAAATACATCAGAGAATATGTAGTAAATATCAGTAAATATATCAGATAATATGTAGTCTAATGCATTTGGCTTCATTCACACTTAGCATGATGCCTTTGGTGTTCAACCATATATATATAGATGGTATGGTTTCTTTCTCACTGAATAGTATTTTATTCTCTATGCATATCATAATCAGTTAAAACATAACTAGTTGAGGGACAACTTACTCTAATTTTGACATGATGGGTGGTGATACTGATATGAATACTTGAGTCTTTCTAAGGGTGTCTTTTCATTTTAACTGATTAGGCTTTATAGACATGGAGAACCAGATATCATGGTAAATTTATGTTTGATCTTCAAGAAACTTCAGACCCGAGTGGCCCAACCACTCTGCACCCCAACAGCACTGTAGGAAAACTCCATACCATTGCTGATAATTGGTTCCCTCTGATGTTTTTCTGTGTGAGCTTTCATAGGAAATGAAGCTGTACCTCATTTTCTCTTATGGATATAATTTTTTAGCTTAGTATCACTGGTCCTGTGGTTCTTTTAAAGCTATGTTATAGTGACACATTTTCTGTGACTGCTTCAATATTTATCCTCTGATATCTCATAGCCACCATAACCTCAGCACAGGAGAAATCAGACCTCAGTGTTGACTCTCAGATAGTAAAGTTTGCTTTTAGCAATCCCTTTATTTAGAGTAGTAGCATCATTTTTGCTCTCCTTTGAATATTGCAATTAATTCGTTATGCTTTTTCTCTTCAGATCTTTATATTCAATCAGCCAGTAAAAATACTACATCATGCTGTATACATATATCATCCTATTGATATTACCATAATTCACTCCTAAACTCTTTTTAAAAACTTTGCATTTTTTAAATTTTTATTTTTATGGTACATTGTATATACACATCGTAACATGATTACACTTCATATTGGGAATTTGTACCAGTATATGTCACAATTTAATTCTCATTTTTCCTGTTCCCCTATGCACCTCACAACCCTTACCCCCTAAATACATGTTTTGTTTCCCTTTTTTTATTACCATTATATTTTTTCTCTACCCCTCATTACTCACACTTCCACCACATTTCCCTTCAAATATTTTCTATTTCACAATAGCCATCATACATTCTAGAACTCATTGTGCTTTTTGTATTTTATTTCTACTCTTCACTATGTAGGATCTGGCATGATATGATTGGTTTTAGGTGGACTTTATTTGGTAATATCCATCAAGACTCACAATAATTTTTTATCCCCAACATTTTCTTCAGCTTCTGTGTTGACATAGGGTTCTACAAGGCTCCAACACAAGTTTTTGTCTGAAGAAACTTAGATTTCACTTATAATCAGTCTCCTCAGTATATGCCTGTGCATCTTAGTTTGAGGACTTTACTGACGACTGTGCCATCCATTTTTATTTGGAATTGTCTTGCCTTTAAGAATTTTCCCTTTGCCAATTATTAAAGCAATTGAAGTATCACTTTTTGAGTGAGTGGTTTACTAACTGTCTCAGGTACTTTGAGCTTTTACAAAATGTTCTTCCAGTTATCTACTTATTTGAATATGTACTATGATTCAAGTTTTTGCCAAGTGCTGGAATACAAAGTGAATTAAGATAGAGTGTATTTTCTCAAAAACATTAAGTTTACAAGACAAAGAAGATATGTAACCTAAATAGAGCTGGGAAGATGATATTTTAATAGAGCATTAAGGAAATGTACAAGGCCCACTTACATTAGATGATGGGCAGGTTCAAATTTAGGAAGAAGTAGTACTGAATTGAATTTTCACCGATGAGTAGGGTAAGTAGCAATAAAAGTAGAAAACTTTTGAAATGGAGTTTGAGCACAGAAAGAGACAATTGTGAGAAACAGACTTGTATGACTAGAAGTTACCAGCAGAAGGGGTCTTAGCACATAAGGTATCAGGCAGAGATGCATGAACAATGACACAGAGAAAAACTCAGACACAGATATGAAGGCTTTTGTATCACATCTGTGAAGCCAGACTCTGTGCCATGGAGAGTTTGATCCCCAAAGAGCCTTATGTAAAAGGAGCAAATGAATAGTTTTGTTTTTTATACAACCTATTTTTACTTACTGTGTGAGAGATAAATTTGAATAGGACAAGACTTTTGGAAGGGAACATATTAGCAATTATTTCCATAGTGGAAAAGGGAATGTTTAAGCTGAAACAATGGAAATGGTGATAAGGAGAAAAGGACCACTGAGAAACCAGCTCATAGCTATAATTGGTTGGACTAAGTAGATAGTTGAATGTGTGAAGCAAAATGACTCAGAGAGTCAAGAATAACTCCCAGAAATTTCTGCCTTAAATGACTAGATAACTGTTGGTAACATCAAATTAGAATATTTTAGGTGTCAATCATGAATCACTTAATACTTTGCAGCATTACTTTTTAAAATGAATGTATTCTTTATCTTTCTGAACGCTTCTATTCAGCTGGATGTAATAACTACTTTTATACATTCTCCAAATGTGTAATATCTTTTCTCTTCACAAAAATAGAAATTGGTCATATTTTAAAAGCTATTTTAAATGTACCAGAAAGAATAACAAGTACCACCTCAATATCACCCAAAATTATCAATTAAAGTTAAACAGAAAAGAATTGGAAAACACTACATAAAGCCTTGAGTTTTCTCACTTTCTCTTTAAACCACTATAGCTTACATCTTTCTGTGCTTGGTTTATTAAGTGGTTAGTTAACAGTACCAATAGGATCATTACATGGGTGAACTGCTGGATCAGTTAATAGACTGAATGCTCCCTTGATGGGTAGGTTGAGATTTTCAGCAGAAAGAGCAGTGTTGAAAAGGAGAGCTATACGCATACATCTTTTGACAACATATTTTTTGTATTCCCTAACAATAAAGCCCAAAAAAATTCAGGAGAATTCTTACTGGCCAAATTCCTGCTAACCTCTCCAGGATATGCCAGCCAGTTCTCAATATGTGTTACATTGTGCCATGGCCAACTTGCCATGCTGTTATAACTTCAGGACTTTGTGGATGCTCTTTCCTTTGTAAGACCACACTAAACTCTAGCATTTCTCAGTCTAAGGATCCACTCAGGTCTCCCTTCCTTGTTCCTTCTAAGGAAAAGTTCACTGGCTCCTCATTTTCACTGTGGCTATGTCTGTTATAGGAACTCCTGCTACTCTATCTTGTAAATTCTGATTTTTGTCTGCAGTCCATATTGCAAGGTACTTACATTTAAGAACCAAATTTTGATTAGCTTCTTAATTCTGAATTCTAACACCTAAACAAAATTCAATTTATGATGATTTAATTCAATCAATACTAAGATATTTTCAGTAGTCTAATCTTTTAGGTAACCAAACTTAATTAAGTAAGGGATTTGGAAATTCCAACAATAATGCAATTATCTGTTCTTGTAGAAATCTAACTCTCCACATTGGATTTGTGGCGTTTGTTTGAAATAAAACATGTTTTCATTCTTCAGATTTTATTTTAATCTAAAGTAAGATGAGCTGGCAGAGACAGACTGGGCAGGTAGGACGCTGCAATGCCACTCACTGAACCTCAACAACAAGGGAGCTGGCCACCATTGATCCATGCCCCTGGGCCGGCAGCTCTTCTATGACCAGGGTGAGACCAGAAGGCCCAGGGATCTCCGTTTCCTGGTGGATCAAATGGGTCATGACTGTTATATGGGGAAGACCCTCCAAAGACACCCCCTGCTTGTTGGTGGTGTTATTCACTTATTCAGCCACACTAAATTAGTGTGGCTGCAATACTGGAACCTAGAGTGGCCTTCAGTGAGTTCCTCCACCCAGTCCACCATGTTGAAGAAAACACTCCCTGCAAGAGTCAGGAAATCCTGCTGGCTACAGCCATTGGTGAGTAGGTGGAGTCAGTGCCATCTGCAAGATCCTGAACTCTTGCAGTGTTCAAGCCTGTAGGAGCACATTGAATTTAACTCAGGCATTATACTTAGAACCTAGACAAGGGACGACAGCTGTCTCCCTATGATTAATCAATTTCGATCTTCATGCTACTGCTCATACTATCTATAGGAGAGGACACATCCACATCATGAAAGGACGTTTTGGCAGTGCTCTTAGTTTTGCTTTGTTGTTGTTGTTATTATTTTTTTTTTCTTGCTTTACTCTGACCTAACTTTCTTTTATTCATCTCTCTACTCTGTTGTTGCTGAATCTGTCCAACTTCAAGTTTCTCTTCTCTCAACTGCTTTCATTTTTACAGAAGAGGGAAAATACTCTCCGGTTTACTCACTGGTACTCTGTACCCATATTCTCCTCTTGTTCCTTTATCCTCTCCTGTCCTGCAGTCAGAACTGACTCTCCCCATTCCTGGAGGGAGAGAAGACTCAGGTCTTCTTGCATCACATGGCAGGGCAGTTTGACTAGGGAAAAAAAAAAAAAAAAAAAAACTTCTTTAGCACCAGATACAGTAGGGAAAGGGTTCTGGGGAGTAGAAGTCAGCAGACTTTTCTATTGTTTTTGTCATCTTAGGAGGCCAAAGAATAAAATTATTATTTTTCTGTGAAATGCAATATTGCATATATATAATATATATCTAACTGTTTGGTGTTATCTTTCAGAATGTTATCTTTCTAGAATGCAGAGTTTTGGGTACAACACCTAATCCAAACTCCTAAATTTGCTTCTACCATTGCTAGTCAAATTATATATATCCAAGACATATTCAAGAATTGATAGGCCTGGACACTTAGCTCACTGGTTCAGGGGCCTGCCTAGCAAACCCAAGGTCCCTGGTTTGATCCCTGGTAACCACATACAACAATAACATGCATAGTGACTCACACCCACCAGCAATCAGCACCATATACCACAGTGCCAGCCATGGTGGTTTATGTAATCCTAGCACTCAGAAGGCAGAGGAAGGAGGATTGCTGTGAGTTTGAGGCTTGCCTGGGCTACATAGTGAGCTCAGGGCTAGCCTGAATTACAAAGCAAGACTCTGTCTCAAAAAAAAAAAAAAAGTACTAATACACACAAAGGTAGGTCCTTGCCTTACAGTTTTTCAATTTACATTTTGACAAAAATCTTTAAAATGGAGTGAAAGTAATACACATTCAGTAGAAATCATATTTCCAATTTAGGAATTTTATTTTTCCCATATATAAATGATCTCCTACCATGCTTGTTCCTTACCCTGATATACACCAGTGTCCATTCTGAAAATATTTCATATGTTGAAAAGCTAGAAGTTTGAGGAGACTAAATTTTTATAGTAGTTTTAATTTCTAATGATTCATAAGATGTTCCAGTGTCAGTTTCATGGTTCTTCACTTTCTTCTGTGACTCCATAGCCTAATGACTTCCAGATCTATATCTCTGAGACAGTTCTCTCAAGACCAAAATTTGTACACATGGCTACTAATATCTCTAAGCAGATATCTAAAGAGGATAAAAATTTCAATGTCTACAAAAACATCTTCCTCCAAATTTTACCTAACCTTTTTTTTTTTTTTTTTTTTTTTTGAGACAGGGTCTCACTTTGTAGTTCAGGCTGGCCCTGAGCTCACTAGCCCAGGCAAGGCTTGAACTCAGCAGTCCTCCTGCCTCTGCCTCCCCAGTGCTGGGATTACAGGTGTGAGCCACTGCGCCCGGCACTGTGGTATGTGGTATTGATGGCTGGTGGGCGTGAGTCTCCACACCCATCATTGTATTTGGTCACCAAGATCGAACTCAGGGCCTTGCGCTTGTGAGGCAGGTGCCAGAACCACTGAGCTAAATCTCTGGCCCCTGTCTCAGGTATCTTTACTATCTTAGGGTCAAAATCTTGTCCTGGATACCACCATTTCCCCCTCATTTCCCACTACAACTTCCTAAATAATCATTCCAGTTCTAGGTTGTGGCATTCTAATTTTTTTTATAACTGTGCTATTTAAACTATCTCACATTTAAGGACCAAATTTTATTATGAAACAGTGCTTCTTGCAGTTATCCAAAGGGAAGTTCAGTGTGTTACAGACTCTGTGGTACAATCTTGCTTTCATTATTAGTAATTCATGTATCATGACTTAATATTAGACACTAATCACCTAACAATGGCTAGCCAGGTCTCAACCCCATTTTCCTCATTCAATTTTCATCTTCCATGACATTCTCCATTTTACTTATAGATGTTTTATTTATTTTGCCGTCTATGATAAATAGTAAGAGTTATTTTTGATTCCTCTGTTATGGGTACATACATGGAACCTGTAAGTTTTGCTTATTTCATTATATTTTTCTTAAAGATCATCATGCTTTGCTCTATTGCTACTATCTTTGCCTTAATTTAAACCTTTTCCTCTCTAATAACAACAAAGATGCCAGATTCACTGCTATACTATTCGCTTAAATATTTGCATCTAGTATTATAACTGAATTTTACAAAAAAATATTTAAAATGTATTTTCATCACGTGGATAAGGCACCGGAGTCAGAGAAGTTTTGCAATGCATCCAAAGTGACACAGCCCATATCGACTCATGAAGGCTTTAACATTCAGCGACTACTAGAGTCCTTGATCTTGCTGTGGCTACTCTTTTAAGATCAGATTCTTGTTTTTAAAATCTTTCTTGAACCTGAGTGAAAATACATCACATGGTCTGCCTGTAATCCTGTGCTCTCTTTTGAAATCATTAAAAACATTTTCTGGGACTTCTTCCAGCTGACATTGATGTTGCCTTCCAGAGTCAATTTGGGTGCAAAGAGTCGTAATCAGAAGCCGCTTCTGAAGGCAGAACAGTCCTTTCTCTTCGCTTTCCACCGTGACATAAGCTTCCTGAGAGCTTTTAATCCCCAAACTCTGGGCGGGTTTCAGCAGGCTTAATATTTTTGTTTTGCAGTCTACCTAAAGGAACTCAAACAGTGCTCCGACTAAGCAGGCCTGCGCTTCTTTTGCACCTTATCCTCGCTGCTGGCTCATTAGATGTCCTCCGCTCTCCTCCCAAGCAGCGCTCCTAATTATGTCGGTGGTGCACAGCGTGGCTCCTTAAAGACTGCTCTTCGCTCTGTTCTGCTACTTCACTGGAGAGGAAATCTGCATCCACGCTCCAGCGGAAGCCATAGGTCACCACGTGGAAACGTCGAGGGCAAAAAAGTGTTGTCAGTAATGAGATCGTGGGCATTTGGAAAGTTCACAGGGTCCTTTGTACAACGGGGAAGAATCCCTCTGCTTCCTCTAGTGCGGCTTCATGCTAATTTCAGAAGAGCAGCCAGCTCTCGCATCTCTGCTGAAACTTCAGTTCACAGCGGACCCCCTTTCATCCTTTTCTCAGCGAGGCAGTTAGGTTTATCTTGTTGATCTGTGGAAAGAAAAGAGAAAAGAAACACAGTCACATGAACATAACAGATGGAACAAACTGAGGGGTTTGCGTCTATTACTTTTCTTCTTACTAAAATGATAAAGATACTGTTTTTCAGCGGAGTGCATGTTGTGGTTATTTACTATATGGAAACCATCTGATGTCCTGAAAGTCGAAGTTCTTTGTAAGTCTTTCATAAGGGCTGAATGGCAACAAACGAGTTCTTTCACAATTTCAGAATTCTTGTTTTCCCTTTGCCAGTAATTTTGCCTTGTGATTCTCGGGCCTACGTCCAGTAAAAGAGCAGATACTAAAATGCGCCCATTCTCATTTCCCGACTTGTGCCCAGTTTGAGTTATTACCTAGAAAAAGCCTGAGGACGGAAGAAAGAAAGTAATTGGCTCCTCAGCCTTGGGCTGTGCGCTGTGTTGCCCTGAATCGCGGCTGTGCTGCGAGATTTGAAATGAGCGCAGAACTGCACGGAGAATCCCGCGGTCGCGGCATTGAACCCATCATCTCACCCAGCACCGGCGACGCCTTGTCCCAGACAGTTGCACCTTTTGGGAGAGAAAACACATCAATCCTCGCATTAGACTTACTTCTGCGTCCTCTGCTGGTCTCAGCCCCCAAAGTGCTTAATACGAGTGCCACAGATATGTCACAAATTATCTAATCTGATTGCACTTTTTAAAAAATATTAAATTTATCAGCACATTGTTGGTACACATGATGGTCATATTCACCGCTAGGAATTCATACTTATACATGATATATCTTAGTTCTTGTTTGTTGCTGTTGCTGCTCCCTCCTTGCTACTCTTTCACCCCTCCCTATTTTCAAAAGCTTTTTTTCCCCGTTTTTCCTTCTTTTCTAGTATTTTTCCTTTCTTTCCTTTTCCCCATCTCCCCTGCTTTCCCTTCCCCTTTAAACATTTTCTTCCTAGTTCACATTATCTATTGTATACTTTAGTCCTCATTTTTACACTTTCAGTTTCTCACGCAGTATTGACACATATGTGCCTTATTTAGTTCACTTAAGGGTATGGCCTCAATATGAATTCATTTAGCTACAAATCTCTCTAGTTTATCATTTTTATGGCTGAGTAACACTCTATTTTATTTAAAAAGAAATAAAAACCCACATCTTCTGTATCCAGTCACCAGATGAATGACATTTGGGTTGTTTCCAAAAATTTAGGTATTACAAACTGCACTGCTATAATAGGGTACACATATATTGCTGTGGTATGATGCTTTTAATTCTTTTGGAAGGATACCCAGGAGGGAGATGTTTGGGTCAAATGGGAACACTAATCTTAGTTTTTTTGAGGAATGTCCACAATAAGTTCCACAGTGGCTGCCCTAGTCTATATTCCCACCAACCATGAAAAGGGTTCCATTTTCTCTACAGCTTTTCCAGAATTTGTTATTATCATGTTTATTTGCTGTTTTTTCTTCTAAATCTGTGAAATATTTGTTCATTTCAGATGCCCATTTTGAGACTGAGTCTTTAAATTTGGGGAGTCTAACATTTTAAAAGTTCTTTATATATTCTAGATAGTAGATCCTTATCTGAGGAATAGCTGGTAATGTATCTTTTTCCCACATTCTGGGTTCTCTCTTCACTCTGTTTGTGGTTTCTCTGGCTGTGCAGAAACTTTTTAATACAATGAGATCCCAGTTGTTGTTTCCTTGTGCTAGTTCCCATATAACTGAGGCGTTTTATAACAAAAAAAGGGAAGAAAGGGTCAAATCCAATTAGAAATGAAAATGGTAAAATTACAATACCTACTTTGGGAACCTGTACTCTGATGGAAAACATTGAAGAAATGCACATTCCTAGACACAAATGAATAATCAAAGTTCAACTAATAAGATAGAAAAATTCTAAACAACCCAACATCAATCAATGAAATTGAAAATCTAACTAAAACCCATCAACAAAGAAAACCCCAGGTTCTGACGTCATCACTACTGAATTCTTTAAGAAATTTAGAGAAGATCTCATGCCACTAATTGTCAGACCCTTCAATTAAATTGAAAGGGAAGTAACACTTCCAAATTTATTTCTGGAAGCAAACATAGCCTTGATTCCAAAAGCTGAAAACACCCAACTAAGCAAGAGAACTACAATCTGTCTGATGAAAATAGATGTAAAAATCCTCAATAAGATACAGAATACAGAGGATCATCAAGAACATAATACCCCTGGTCAAGTAGAATTCATCTAGGTATGCAAAGATCATTCAACATATGGAAATCAATAAATATAATACACTACATTGGTGAAGTAAAGAACAAAAATCCACAGGATCATCTCAGTAGATGCAGAAAAAGTGTTCTCTAAAATTTAACATCTATTCATGGTAAAAGCCCTAGAGAAAATTGGAATAGTGATCTTCATCTCAACCTGATAAAAGCCATCTAGGATGAATCAACAGTCAACATCATACTAAGTGGTCAGAAACCAAAATCTTTTATACTAAAAACCAGGAACAAGACAAGTATGCCCAATATCACCATTCCTGTTCAATAATTTCAGATTTTTATATTTGATGACTAAGATTTTTTCATTAGTCTTTTTTGAAAAGATGTTTATTTTAAATCAAGAAATGACTTGTATCCTTTGATGTTGCCATTCCTGTGTGTGTGTGTGTGTGTGTGTGTGTGTGTGTGTGTGTGTGTGTGATATCAGGGATTGAATTTGGGACCTTGCACTTGCTAGGGAGGCATAGCACCACTCAGCAAAATCACTAGCCCTTCTATGCTGCCATTCTAACAAGAGAAAATGGACATTTTTGCTTTATGTCTTTGAGGTTTTCTTATAAAGCAGCCAGTGAAATGTCTTTTGAGGTGTGAGGTGTATTTTTTTTTCCTAAATGAAGTACAAACCATTGAATCAACTTTGCTACATGTTAGCAATTAGGCTGGCTGAAAGTATTCACCTTTCTACACTCCTGGTTTCATCACTGCCATAGTCCATTCTATGGCTTGAGAATGGACAAATGAGCATGTGCAAGATAAGAATGGAAAGTAAGCCATACTCAACCTTTTATGAGGACCCCTCCTTTAAAAGCTAACCCATTCACATGATGATGGCTTCAATCCACCCTTGAAGACACACAGCTCTTAACTCAGTCTTCTTTTCAATATTCCACTTCTCAATACTTTCATAGTAGAAATTGAACATCAATACATATTATAGAAGTTATGTTCAACCCATAGTAATCCTATAAATAATTATTAGTTTTATGTCTGCTACTCCCAGAAAACTATGGATTTAAACAGGGTGGAGCTAAATATATTGTTCAATATTATATTCTTTAACAGCAAATGACAGGTACATTTTGGGGAAATAATAACTTATTATACATTTGAATATTTAAATGATTTCTAAAAATACATTTAAATAAATGTATTTTTTTATTTGGCACATTGTTTTACCCTATTTTGCAACACTTCCAAGGACATAATAAAAAATATCTGTTAAATGTGACCAAAGAGAAAAAGACTAGGAAGAAAACAATTTGAAAATTCAGGAAATAAAAGGGGGGGGTGATATACAATCAAGTATAGGAGTTCACAAAATATTTAAAAGGAAAAATATGAGGTGATAATAAGAAAAAGAAAACAAATACATCACTTAATATTGAGCATCAAAAACCAATATAAATATGAAATTTTATCAAAAGAGTCATAAGTGATAAAACGTGTCATCATGAGAATACAGAACATTTTTATTAACAGTTGAAAGGTTATAAATCTTTCTATTAATATCTCAAAGAGTAATTGTATTAATAAATTAAATCTGCTTTATTTGCCTATTTATATATTTTTTGTATCAAGTAGTAAAGAACTTGTTCTCACAAATGAAGCCCGAGGGTAGAAGGCAGCGCAGGTGGCAGCGATGTGGCTCGAGAGCTACAGACAACAGCATGAGGAGGAGCCCTTGCCCTTTTTGTCAGGGTTCCTACCTCTCTTCACAATGTGGACTAATCTGGCCTTTAATGAAGAAGATGGCCATTTTATTTTCCAGTACTGATATCCTTGTTTGTTTTGAGACAGGGTCTCATTTTCTTGTAGTCAGGCTGGCCCTGAGCTCACTATGTGGCCCAGGCAAGCCTTGAGCTCAGCAATCCTCCTGCCTCTGCCTCCCGAGTGCTGGGATGGCAGGCGTGAGCCACTATGCCTGGCATTCTGATATCCTTTTTTTAACAGTGGGGAGCAAGTTATGAACATTATATTCCTTTACTCTGTTATCCACATGTAATCAACCATAATTGTGAAGGAAAGAATTTAGTTCAGTTTGGGCCAATATGAAAACGTACTTTTCTCCTTTGCACTCATGCTTTATGATACATATGCTACCTCTCTGTATGAAGAGGAGGAGGATGAATGTTTCTCTCAGCACATTTTTGACTTGATTTATTCTCTTAAATAAAGCCAGCAGGTAACAGCTGATGCAGATGGAGAACCAAGTTATAATTACCATCAATAGTGTTGCCTTCTCCTCCACATCGTGTTCCCGGCAGGCCACTCTGGAGACGCTTCTCTTGGAGGCCTGCTGCTGCCCAAATCAGTGTGTGTTCCCTTTGATATTCCCACAGTGTGCACAATATACCCTCGAACGCACTCGGCTCAGAGTAATGTGTCTCTCATGTGATGAAATCAATGGAAACACAGCTTTTTTGCCTGACAGTATTGTCAGGGTGTATTATCTGGTTTAGGTTGTGGCTTCAGTTCATAGCAGTCGTCACTTAAATTTCCCTTTCTAAAGCTGAGCAAAGTGTGGTAATGTCACAGCCACAGGCGACTGCCGTTCACAGGATGCTTACCGGAGAAGCATAGCCTCCTGGCTTGTCACACTGTATATATCTCAGGGTCTCCTCTTCCTTCCTAGTCAGAGGTTTCCAAGAATGTTGCCTGGAGCAGTCATGGGATGCAAAAGAGAGAGATTTTTGTTCTGCACTTAGCAACATTACCACACTTCACACTCAGTTTCTGATAAGGGGAAATTTAACTGACTTGCTCTGAACTCGATCTATCAGATAATGGAGTCTGACAGGGCTGTGGATAAAGGCTGGAAAACTTACTAATTTATATTTCATTATCTCTACACTTGGCTTAATCTGTTATCTTTTGCTAAGTGACACAAAGATAACAAGGAGAGCTGAACTGGAAGGGGAAAGGGGGACCAGGAATGATAGGAGAGGCAGGAAACCAGTGGGTAATTCAGCCTCCTGTCTTGAGCAGTTATATGTCATTGGATGACCAGAGAGCTTGTGCTAAGATTAGATGCTGCTAAGCAGTCTTGCAGCAGATGAGGTGTAGATGACCATTTCAAGCATGTGTTGACTCTGTCCACTGAAACACATAAAAAGGGCAGTGGAATTGCAAAATAGCACGTGCTGGTGTCCATGAACCACCTAAATTTGTAAAATCTATCTCTTAGGGTTCATAAAAGACCAGAATAAAGTGTTCCCTCCAGTACTTAGCCATAGATTAAAAACAAACAAAAACCAAACAAACACTCTCAAGTAGTGATCCACATTCATTGACAAAAACAAGTTAGATGCGGTATCTAACTCTTAATCCAGGGATAACGCTGCTCTCCTAGAGGACTGAGAATGTCCAACTATCCTGACACACCTAGGAACTAAAGGACAAGGATGAATGTTCAATTATTATAATGGAGGGTAGCAGTAGTTTTTGAAAATTCTCTTTTTTTTTAATTCTGAAAAAGGGTGTCGCTTTGTAGTTCAGGCTGGCCCTGAGCTCACTATTGCAGCCTTGAACTCAGCAATCCTCCTGCCTCTGCCTTCATAGTGCTGGGATTACAGGCTTGAGCCACCAAGTCTGGCATTTGTTGTATGTGGTACTGATTGCCAGTGGGCGTGAGCCACCATGACCAGTATTGTTGTATGTGGTTAGCAGGGATGGAACTAGGGAACTTGTGCTTGCTAGGCAGGTGCTGGAACCACTGAGCTAAATCTCCAACCCTTGAAAATTCTTTATAATATGGGTAAGTCCTTGCTGGAGTTGTCTAAGATTTGGACAGGAATTATAAAATACAAATAATGTCCTCAGAATTTAGGGGATTTTCTAGTATATTGGTGAAAGCTACTCTATGCATTTGCTAATATTTATTGGTCAGATACTATGCCAGATAATAAAAATCTAAACATTCATTCTACTATCTTAGTTTCTTTTTTCTCCTTAAAAGAAAGCCAGCCAGTTCTTCTGGTCTATGTTATAAAGAAGAATTTTAAAAGGAAACCACACATGTAAATGGGAAGTTCATTTTGAGGTTAGCCTTCTGTGGAACTCTGAGAAGAACTATCCCTTTTTGGAGCATGTGTGAGGCCAAGAATCAGAAATGTCCATATATTCTTTGCTCTCAGAATGACCAAACTATGCATTTTAGTGTATACATCTCTCAACTTCTGTTTCCACATCTGAAAAAAAATGGAATGGTGGGAGAAGGAAGAATGTACAGTTCAAGCACATTTTAGGAATGAATTCTAATGAAGAGAATATCATAGTTGTAGAATTTTAGAATTGAAAGAAAGTACAGAGATTACTTGTATTAAAAAATAAAGCACGAATGAGAATGTTTGGATTCTGGTGCCAGCTGTTCCTCTAATCCCCTGGATGTTATTATATAATGGTTTTCTCTACATTCTCCCACAGAATGAGAAAAAAAATGAATAGTGTATCTCGCAGACTTCTTCAAAATTTAGCTCTTTACAGTGGCATCTAGAAAGGCGGAAACCTGTGGGTTCCACAAATTGTTGTTGGAGTAATCAGAACCTGCATCTTGGATTCACACTCCAGCATCTCTCCTTTTCTTTTAAAATGTACCTACCTTTAAAGAGTTAATTCAGATCCCCAGAAATGCACCCTAGATAGTTCCTTGGATCAACAGTTTCAAAACATAAACATTAGTTACTGTAGGATAGTTTAAGGTCAATTCTGTACTAATCAATTTCAAAGTTATGAAGCATCAACTAAAAAAAAATATCTATCTAAATCTTAAAACATTGCTCTGAAATACTCATTTAAATTCTCAGAATGCATGTTACTTGATATCTTTCCTTTGTACTATAAACACTCCCATAAGGGTAGCATCAGCTTTCAAGTTGTTCTCTTCACAGGTAGGTCTTGCCTGGAAATTCCTGCACCAGCTGTCACCATTCTGCAAACAACTTGTGACCTAAACTCCTCACACCTGGATCAATTGTTCTAGAATTTTCTTCAGGGACAAACCACAGTTATATCATGGAAAGTGATACTGAAACTTTGTCTTGATTTTTCTTCGCCTCTCACACACTCAACCAATTTTGGTTACCAGGTGCTCTATCTGTGTGGGTGTTCTGACACGCAACCTGGGGAAAGACCTTTTTGCTCTTTTTCAGTTGTGCTTTACCTGAAGTACCGCCCCTGTTCCGCATTTGACTCTTCTGGGGAGAACTCCTATCAGCATTAACAAGCAGCTACCTCTGCAGTTAGTACTGATAAAAGTCATAGAGCATTCCCTGGAAACACATTTCCCCATTCCTGATGTTTTTCTTGACTGTGAAGAAGGCTTTAATATATTATCTCATTTGAAAAATTGTCCTTGGAACATGAAATTTCATTCACTGGTAATACTGAGAGTAGAGCTGGGAATGTGTGGTTTAGCCTCATCTTTCTAGCTTCTCTTGTCCACTGTCCCTTTCGTTGTTGCACCTCTAGGAGGGCTGAAGTAGGCTTATGCTCAGCCTTCCCTGGCCTGAGCTCTCCGTGCTTGTGCTGTTACTTTCCAACTTTGTTCTTATCCTTATCATTGCAGCATCAGCCTATTTCACAGTGTTCAGGCTCGGGGTACTAAGAGTGGGGCTAGAAACTGAGGCTTTTCAGAAAAACTGCCTCAACACAAAAAGGGATTCAAATGATAAATTATCTTAATAAAGTTCATAAACCTTCCTTGACCATTTAGTAAGTGCTTGGCATACTGTTAGACACTGAAGAAATAAACACGAATTAAACATAATTTGTTTTCATTAAAAGAATTAGCAGGATACCCCTGCTAGGAATATACCCAAAAGAATTTAAAAACTCACATTGGAAAGACAGATGTACACCCTTGTTCATAGCAGCTCAGTTCGTGATAGCTCAATCTTGGAAACAATCCAAATGTCCATCAACTGGAGAGTGGATAAAGAAGATGTGGTTTTTTTACAAAATGGAGTATTACTCTGCCATAAAGAATGACAAGA
>PVIC010028178.1:0-23392 GCA_004025085.1 Thryonomys swinderianus
GTCACCCCACCTGCCACCTGAAGCCTCTCCCCCCGTGACCTCCCCTGCCACCTGGAGCCCCACCCCCGTGACCTCACCTGCCACCCGGAGCTCCACCGGGTCACTGCGCGGCGACTCGAAGGCCACGGGTCCCCACGCACGGTAGCGGCAGCTGTAGTTGCCTGCATGCCCGGCGCCCACCGCGGCCAGCACCAGGTCGGCGGCGGCTCGCGTGGAGCTGACACTCACCACCGCCTCCTCCTCCCCCGCGCGCAGCAGCTCAAACACCGCGACGGGCACAGAGCCCTCACAGTGCAGGACCGCGTCGCGGCCGGGGGCCACTGGCAGCCGCAGGACGCGGAGCCGCGGCGCGGGCGGAGGCCCTGCGCAGGACCGGGCGGGGTCAGGCCGCTGTGCGTGTGCGGTGTCCCCTCCCGGCCTCCTGCGCGACGTGGGCTGAAAGAGCCCACGCAAGGGACGGGCACGGGACAGGCGCCCAGACGAGGCCGAGGTACGCTGGCAAGGAAGTGACCCCAGATTAAGACGCGCTAAGCCGCGAAGGAGGAGACAGGGTCACGATATGAGCATGACTGACATGCGTGTAGCACGGGGAAACTGAGGCTCAGCGGGCGAAAAGCCGTCAGGATTTAAACAGGAAGGCTGAGCCCAGCGCCATGGAGTGCGCGCGAGCCGTCCTGAGGCCGAAGCCCGGGGCCGACCCGGGGCCTCCACCCGGCTGCAACTCCGCCCTTTTCCTTTGCTGATTCCCGCCCAGGATGAGGTCCAGCCTATGACCCTCTTGCCTCAGCCTCCGGGAAGCGCGGGTAGCCCCGCCCCGCTCACCGTCCACGCACAGCTCCAGGCACGCACTGGGCGCGGAGCCCACGAAGGGCGGCGCGGGGTCCGCGTAGACGCAGCTGTAGTTGGCCGAGTCCGCCACCGAGACGCCCTGCAGCTCGAACTCGGCCTCGGCGCCCTCGGGCCGCAGCACGGCCACCAGCCGGCGCCCGCTCACGTTCTCCCGCTCCAGCGCCACCCGCAGCCCGGGCCGGGGCGTGCGGCAGCGCAGGCGCACCAGGGAGCCGGGCGTGAACCGCGGGCCGGCGGGGTGGGCGCTCAGGTCCGGTGCAGGCAGCGACCCTGAGAGAGGGGACTCAGCGGGCGCGGAGCACCGGACTTGCCGGACGCTTCGAACCCGCTAATCCACGGAGCCGGGCTGGTGGATGATAGGAGGGTCGCCAGTTACAGCCCCGCCCCGCTTACCGTCGCTGCGCACCAGCTGTACAGGTTCGCTGTCCGCCGACCAGGCTGCACCGGCGCCAAGCAGCCGGTACCGGCAAGTGAATGGGTCCCCGTCGCCTTCGGCCCAGTCCAGGTCAAAAAAGACGCGGTCGGGGCTGGTACTGCTCATAGGCACCCGCAAGGCCTCCCCGCGCTGCCTCAACTCGAAGTCCACGCCGCTTATGGGCGCCACACACCGCAGGGACGCGCGCTCACCCGGGCGCAGGACCCTCGCGCCTTCGCCCCTGAACTCCAGCACGGGCGGGGTCGGCATGGCTGCGGGTAGGGGACAGCATGGTGGCTGGGACGCAAGCAGGCCAGGCACTGCGTCCCTTCCTGGCCCTCCTTCCCCTTCTAATAGAGCCTCTGCGCTCACCTCGCTCCTCGATGGTCACGGCGTTACTGGGCTCAGAGAGGGTACCCCCAGCGTGGGTCCGATAGCTGCAGCTGTAGTTGCCAGCCCGGTGGACCGGGAAGATGGCCTCTCTGTCTTCCCCCGCCTCAGCAACCACAGGAGGTGCTTGGTCACCTTCCTGCCTTAGCAGGAAAGTCACACTGTGCCAGGCTGCGTGGCACCGCAGGGTGGAGTTCAGGCCAGGTGTGATCCAGGGCACAGGCTCCGCAGAGAGCCGGGGTGGGGGCAAGGGCTCTGCAAAAGGGCAGACTCAAGATGGCTCTACTGAGCTGGATGCCACGCTCAATACGGGAAGGGCCAGGAGACGGGTGTGGGGGGCACTGGGGACAGGCGCAGGACATGTGGTGAGCAGGCCCCATCTGATAGATGGGGAAACTAAAGCTTGGGTGTTGGGCAATGTGGAGGCTGGCCCCGTGAGCGACCTGCTCACCTGTGCCCGTCACCTCCACAAGGTCACTCAACCGGGTCCACCCTCCATGCAGGCCGGCACGGCAGTGGTAGAGGCCCAGGTTGTCCCTGGTCACCTCACCCAGTACAAACTGGTGGGAGAGGGCAGGAAGGTCAAGACGTTTGTGCTCCAGGACCGTCCCATCCTTGAGGAGCTGGAAGTCCAGGGTTGCCAGGCGTGCATGGCAGGTCAGCAGAAGCTTGGCCCAGGGCCCCAGCGGTGAGGCTGACTCTGCCCAGAGGCTGGGCCGAGTCTCAATCTCTGTGGTGGAGGAAGCAGTGGGTGAGCATGGAGCTTTGGCAGCTGGGCCTCCCACTGCCCTGGGCCCAGCCCTGGACTCACTTGTGGCCGCCTCACTCACTGGGCCCAGGGTGAGACCTGTGGAGACAGCACTGCTGGTGAGGCTGCATGCACACCACTCTCCCAGGGCACAGCCGAGATGTCTCACCCCAGAGCAGCAGGAAGCCCGTAGGAACAGCCATGGTGCCACCTCTTAGTCCACCACTGCCGGCACCCAGGTGGGTCTGCAGGACAGGCGGTCTGAGACTCTGACCTGTCCCCTGTTTACACTGCTTAGACAGTGGAGGCCGCAGTGACAGGGGCACAAAAGGTGAACCTGCCAGCCCAGTTTGGATGACTCAGCAGTATTGGAAATCAATAATAATGACTTATTAACTTGCTAATTTAATAAAATATAATGAAAAAAGAGTGGTGACTCATGCCTGTCATCCCAGCTGTTTGAGAGGCTGAGGCAGGAGGATGGCAAATTAGAGCCTAAACTGGCAACCTAGCAAGACCCTGGGCCAAAGCAAAAAAATTTTTTTTTGAGACAGGGTCTCGCTTTGTAGTTCATGCTGGCCCTCAGCTCACTATGGAGCCCAGGCAAGCCTCAAACTCAGCAATCCTCCTGTCTCTGCCTCCCGAGTGGTGCGATGACAGGTGTGAGCCACCACGCCCAGCACTGTGGTGTGTGGTATTGATTGCTGGTGGGCGTGAGCCACCATGCCCAGCCTTGTATGTGGTTACCAGGGTCAAACTCAGGACCTTGCGCTTGTAAGGCATGCGCTGGAACCACTGAGCTAAATCTCCGGCCCAAAGTGAAATTTTAAAAGGATTGGGGTACAGCTCCAGTGGCAGAGGCCTTGCCTCGTGTGTGCACGGCCCTGTGTCCACGCCCTACACTAGAAGGGGGAGGAGCAGAACTGAATCTCATCCTTGGGGCAGTGCAGCCCGGGATCCGTTTCTGTCACTCCATTTCTGGGGGGACCCGTGTTAGGGTTTCCTGTAGTATGTGACCTCTACTGAGAGCCAGGGGCACTCGGGTGTTCAGCCCAGACTTGGGCTCACACTGAGGGATGGAACTCTGGGTGTGGACACTCAGGGCTGCAGGCTCCCCCAGCTCTGCTTGGCAGGGCTCTGTCTGGGACAAGGCTTAAGGAGCCCACCCCCATCTTGCTGCCCCAAGCCTGCCACCTGCCCCCTCATCCTCACCACTGAGTGTTTCTGGGAAGGCTGTGGCAGGACACAGGAGGCAGCAGGTGGTACCCGGACAATCTTACCTCTTGATGGCATGACAGGTGGAAGGGTCACCCACAGCCACCACTGCAAGACCTTTGAACTCTGGCCCTGCCTGGAGACAGGAAATCCTTCTGCAAACCCAGCTCTATCTGGTGGAACAGGAGCATTCACTCCCAGCCCCAATGCCTATACCATGTGGCCCTGAGACACTTGGGGTCCCAGCCCTCACAGGACCCACATTTCCAGCCGCTGCCCTTTGATCCCAGACCGCATGCTGGGCTAGACCCTGGGAGTAACACTGGGGCCAGCACAGGGAGGACTGTCCACTTGGATCCTCTCCTCCTGTCATGGTTGCCCCTGGGCCACCATAACACCACTGGCAGCCACCACGCAGTGGGGCACTACAGCTGCACCCACAGATGTGCACAATGGTAAACATCTGTGTTTTGTGTGTGGGCTAGAGGCGGGGTCTCACCATGTAGTTGACTATAGGTGTGCACCATCATGCCTGCTGTTTTAAAAACTTCACACTTGGAGGAAATTTATAGTATCATAATCAGTGCTCTGGTACAGACACTGTGCTGAGGAAGAACTCTTCTCCCACAGGGCTTACGGCAGTTTACGGCATGGAAGCTGCCTGTCCACCATGACCTTGTGGGTAGTCCCAGGTACAAGGGTATTAGAAGGAGCATCAAAATACAGACCTTGCCAAGAGTGCAAGAAACAGTGTACAACTGTATACTACAGGCAAGATGGAAGGCCAGGGGCCAGCTGTGTTATTTTTATTTTTGCCATGTTCGATGTTTTGACATTTTGAAGCCCTCCTGAACTGGACCTAGTGGCGTGTGCCCATGGGAGCCTAAGGCAGGAGACTGCTTGAGCCTAGGAGCTGATGGACATGTTCTGGAAACCACAACAAGTCAAGGGGTGCTCTAAATCTGACCTTAACTCCAGGAGATACACTTTTCTGCTTTAGTCCCAGGGCCAGTTTTACAAGCTCCCCGGGTGTCCGTGAGGTCCTGGGCATTAAAGGGTGAGCTCACAACCTTGGGTTACTCAGCATTCCCGACCTGCCTAGTAAGCTGTGGTGTGGAAGCCCCTCTCCAGTCAGACCCTGCCTCCCCTACCTTCTGGCTCATGCCAGTAGTCGCCCCCCCATCCCTCAGCTACCAGAGGACCCAGTAATCAATGCCTACAGGCAGCCTCTGCTGAGGCCTCGCATCCTCTGCATCCATGGATACTGCCCCTTCCCTGCCACCAGAGAGGGGGTGCAGGCGCTGTGTGCACTCAGTGAGATGGGTTCTCTTTGCTTTGGTAGTGCAACGGAGGACAAAACCAGAACCTCCGGACTGAGCAAAATCATCAGCCCTTTTTTATTTTATATTTTGAAATAGGTCTCCCTAAGTTGCCCAGGTTGAGCTTAAATTTGTGATCCTCTCACCTGTTTAGTTCATGGAACAGTTACAGGTGTGTGTCACTATGCCCACTCCACAAAGTAAGGTGCCGGCGTTTTGGATGGTCCCTTCAGGAGTAAGCTAGGGTGGTCAGGGCCAGGTTCCATGTCGGCAGGACCTGAGGCAGGCAGCCTCTCTTCTTGGCACTGAGGTGTCCAGAGTCCTTACTTTGCCTCCAATGAAGCAGCAGAAAATAAACCACTCAAGAGTTTTGGGTGCAGAGTATTGATTGCTGGCCAAGACTGACCTGGAATGGTTTCCAGGGTGGTCAGGGCCAGAGCAAAGGCCAGGGCTCCCTCAAATAAACCAAGAAAGGAGGCGTAGTTATAGATGTAAGGCACTTAGGTTACACACACAGAGTTTAGGCACAAGGAGCAGAGGGTTACATAATTGGGAAAGGGGCTACATAAGAGGTGGAAAATACAGCATCAGGGTCTTATTACATTAATTTTTTATTCCAAGCAATACAATTTAATTAGAAAGTTACATCTATCCCAGCATATTTACATAGCCTCCTTTTTATACAGCGCTCTTGGAGACAGACATTAGTGTGTTATCTGAAGCAGCCCAGGACCATAATGGGGTGGGGCTGCCAGTTATCAGAAAAAGCTATTTCCCGGTTCACCAAGACAGAGCCTGCAGGAAGACAGCGGGAGCAGACAGGCTGGGTCTCCACACAGAGTTGGGGGGCAGTGGCTGGAGCTCTAGGGAGGCTCCAGCCCCTCAGTCAAGAGCAGGTCTGCAGCTCAGACTTCTGTCCTGTTGCTACTGAGTGCCAGGTACAAGCCAGGGTCCCAATCTCCCGGCTTCAAACTTGTGCTGTTCCTGCCTCAGCCTCCCAAGTGCTGGGACTACAGATATCCACCACCATGCCGGCTTCAGCAAGTGACTGTGCAAGGGAGACTAAGAACTCTTACACAAAGAGAAGACATGTGAAGTCAGAGGCCAGCCTGGAGAGATGTAGCTACATTTGAAGGAAACCATGAGCCTACTAGAGTTTAAAGAGGCAAAGGTTCTGACCCTGAGCCTTCAGCACACACCGTTCAGACAACACCTTTTCCACACCCCTCCCCACAATACTTTGAAACAGGATCTGGATAAGTGGTAGGTTGTCCAGGCTCCAATCGAACTTTGCTTTTTGTTTGCTTGGTGTTTTGAAACAGGATCTCACTATGCGATTGAGGCCGGTCTTGAATTCACTAGGTAACCCAGGTTGACCTTAAACTCTGGCAGTCCTTCTGCCTTAGTCTCCCAGACTGCTGTGGTTACCAGGGTGCACCAGCAGGCCCAACTCTAGACCTGTGAAAGTAATCTTGTTATTTTATGCCGTCCAGCTTGTGGTCATGAGCCATCAGACTGATCCAGCACCCTGGACTGAACAGGGCGTGGGAGGCTGGTCTGAGAGCTGGTGACGAGAACCCAGAGGCCTCCTTGGTACCCGAACCGCTCTAACAACAGTGGGGAGCAGCCGGTGTCCCGAGAAGGGCTCCGCCTCTACCAGCAAGAGGAGGATGAACCCGGGAGCGGCCCGGGGAGGACAGCTGTGAGCCTGAGCGCGCCGCGGCTCCGCCAGGGCCCCACGCCCAGTTCCCGACGGTGGTGTCTTCGCCCGCCGGCTGCAGCACCACGCAGAGCCGAGCGCGGCGCGCTAGGCCCAAGGCTGTGGTGTCGGGGCCGGACGCACCGCAGCAACGCGGCGGAAGGCGGGGGGCGGGGGGGGCCAGGGCTGCGCCGGGCGCTGAGGCGAAGGTTCCCCGGAGGCCGTGGGCCTCAGCTCTCGCCGGGGCACGGACACAGCAGAGCCTGCCCCGCGGGCTTCTGTTCCGCAGCGGAGTGGGCCCGCCGGGACCGAGGGCTCGAGCGCCGGGACTCGCCCGCCCCGGGCGGAGGGACCGGACGGTGGAATTTACGTCTTTTGGACGACGCGTCCAGGAGAGGGGGAGGCGGGAGGCGGCCGCGCGGGGCACCCTGAGGGCTCCCGCGTAGATCGCGGGGCTCCAGCCGCGCAGAAGGCGGCGTTCGACACGCGGGAAGGAGCCTCCCTCCCTCGCTCGTGGGCAGCCTCGGCGCTGAGGGACGGGCGCCGCCGAGAGGGCCGGCGGGAGTCGGAAGCACAGTTGAAACTGCATCTGGGCGCAAGCGGACGGAAAGCCCGCGAAAACTCCCGGTTGTCATGACGACACAGTCAAAAGCGCAAATCGGCCATGGTCGAGGGCATGGCGCGGGCAAGAGAATGCGCTTTTAGGCACCAGGATGATTGATAGGACCCGTACCCAATTAGATTTCTAAGGCAGATGGAACTGGTCCGCCGTTCCCAGCCTTGCTCCACTAGGTGGCGCACACCTGTAATCCCAGCACCCGCAGCGGCCAAGGCCAAGGTTTTCAGAGTTTAAAGCCAGCCTGGGCAATTTAGGCATTTAGAAAGACCCTGCCATGGGCTGGGGATTTAGCTCAAGTGGTGCAGTGCTAACCTTGGACGCACGAGGGCCCAAGTTCGATCCAAGCTACTGCAAAAGGGGGAGGGGGGGGGGAGCAGCTGACATGTAGCTAAATTCAAGAACTTGGGTTTAGTTCCTAGTACCATAAAAACAACCTTACAGGGCCAGGAATTTAGCTCAGTGGTTCCGGTGCCTGCCTCGCAAGCGCAAGGTCCTCAATTTGATCCCTGGTAACCACATATAATGCTGGGTGTGGAGACACGCCCACCAACGATCAACACCGCATACCACAATGCTGGACAAGGTGGCTCACGCCTGTCATCCCAGCACTCGGGAGGCAGAGATAAGAGGATTGCTGAGTTCGCGGCGGCTTGCCTGGGCACCATAGTGAGCTCAGGGCCAGCCTGAACTACAAAGCGCGACCGTCTCAAAAGCAAAAAAAAAAAGGGCCGGAGGGTTAGCTCAGTGGTTCCGGCGCCTGCCTTGCAAGCGTAAAGACCTGAGTTCAATCCCCGGTTACCACATATAATGCTGGGCGTGGTGGCTCACGCCTGTAATCCCAGCACTCGGGAGGCAGAGACAGGAGGATTGCTGAGTTCGCGGCGGCTTGCCTGGGCACCATAGTGAGCTCAGGGCCAGCCTGAACTACAAAGCGAGACCCTGTCTCCAAAAAGCAAAAAAAAAAGATAAAAAAAAAAAAACCTTGGAAACTGTCAAAAGGGTCGAGATAAAGCAAGGAATTTCAGCGAGTGCTTAGTGGGTGGGGTGGTTGAAAACCATCTCAAATATGGATCTTCCATCCTCCTCCAGTCCTGGACTCATTTTTGGGTATTTGGGTTTTGTTGTTGTTGTTTTTGAGACAGGGTCTCGCTTTGTAGCTCAGGCTGGCCCTGAGCTCACTATGTACCCCAAGCTGGCCTCAAATTTACAGCAATCCTCCTGCCTCTGCCTCCTGAGTGCTGAGATTACAGGTAGCCCTGAGATTGTGGTGTGTGGTTTGCTGGTCCCAGGGAATAACCTGAGGCGCAAAGAAGGAAGCTTCTTTACTCAGAGAGTTGGGCACCTACAGGCCCCTCCCTACTTCACCCCATTACAGAGACCGTCCTCTGACCCACTGGGTCGGGAAGAGGCCTGAGCCGGGAAGCAGACATCCACCTCGAGGCCATATCCGCCATCCTCTTCCTCTCAGCTTTTGGTGGCAAATGCAGAGGCCACCTGGCCCAGAGCTCGTGAGAACAGGTCTGTAGACTTGGCGTACCCCGGATAGGCACGGTCGGGGACTGCCGGAGGGTCCCAGCCGGCCGGCCTTGCTCTTCTCCGGGTTTTCTACTCCAGGATGGGTCGGGTCCTGCTGCCAACCGCCACGACCCTGGCTCTCGTCCGTCCCGTCTGCGACGCCTAGGCAAACGTGGGGGTAATAGAGCGGGGGGGGGGGCTCCAGGGACCAGCGGAGGACAGTCATAACCAGCAGGCCCCTCTCAACCCAGGAGCGCAGCCCGCGCCGGAGAGGCAGCCGTGACAGAAGTGTGGAACGAGAAGGTGCCGAAGTAGACTTCCGGCTGGAGCCCGCAGCTAGCAATTGGCCTCCTAAATCTAAAGCCTTCCTTCTGCCCTTACTAGACATGGCGGAATTGGCTTCTCGGCCGTCTCTGCGCTTGAGCAAAGGCCCACGGGACGGGCGAGTACTTAGCGCGGAACAGCCCCAAGCCTCCTCAAACGCGCTTGAGCTAGGGACGTCCGCGCGCCAGGACGGGTCTTACGTTTCCGTCCTGGATTGGTGTTCGAACTACAATGACCTGTCGTGCACGTTGTCGTCCCTGACCCGGAAGTTTTCGCTCTCCTTAAAGGCGTCGGCCGGGAGCGAGGGCTCTCTTCCTGTCTCCGCCTGGGCGGCGCGTGGTCCGCGTCTTGAGGCCAAGGCGGCCTAGATTCACCCTCAGGTGAGCGTGCCCGAGGGATCGGGGCTCTGCCGCCCACGACGGTCTGCGGGGGGCCCGTGTCGTCCACCGTAACCGGGGCTTTCCCGCTTTGGGCCTTAGCTCTTACGGAAAAAGGGTTCGCAGAAGAGGCTCTGACAGACACGGGTGCTTTGGCTCCTTGCGGAACTCGGGGCCATCTTCGCAGATTTCCCGCTCCACGTGGCCCCACACGTTAGTTTGGGCTCTTAAGTCACGCACCGGGGTAGGAAGTTTCTGGCTCCTGAGTTCTGTATTGCACGCGTTGCTCTCTGTGTACTTTTCTTCTCCATAGCAGCCCCAAGTGACTGGCCAGGGTGCAACCCTGTGCATCGGTCACTGCAGAAGTGGTGCGCTGCTGGTGTCGGGCAACCCGGCCTTCGTGTGGGTAGGAAAGCCACACTGAGAACTCTTTTCTCGCCAGGTCAGCTTGGCCGGTGTGATAGTGGGTGTTTACCTCCCGGTCGGAGCCCTCCTAGCGGGCTCCGCGCAGCAGTTGCTGACCAGGCGACCGCCCGGCCCCGGGCTGCCGGGTTCCTGGTGAGCGACCTGAGCGACTTAGTTCCTACAGGGTGAGAGACGAGCACTCCCTCTCAGCTCCCTCTTCCACAGACCGGTCTGCGGACGTGGGCGTGCACTGCCCGTGGTGAAGGCCGGCTGGTTTCTGACCGTGTCCCCGCCCCTCCCCAGGATGACCGAGTGGGAGACAGCTGCGCCAGCGGTGGCCGAGACCCCTGACATCAAGCTCTTCGGGAAGTGGAGCACTGATGATGTACAGATCAATGACATTTCCCTGCAGGTGAGCAGTATGTTAGGGTCCCCTGAGAGATGTAGGTTCTTCCAGGGGGGGACCTTGAAAGTTGCAGTTGTCTCATGAAGTCGGTAGTTGAAGGGGCGACAGGAAAAGGAGGTCGCACTGGACTTGCACATTCAATTCTCACCCTTTGTATTAAGAACTTTACTTAGTGTCTTGTTTCGGAGTTGCCCTTTTCTGCTTTTTTCCGTTGTAGTTTTTTTGGCCATACTAGGGATCGAGCTCAGGACCTTGCGTTTGTAGTACCACTCAGCTAAGTCCCCAGCCTGCTTTTCTCTTTTTCACATGGGCTCTAAGTTTCCAGGGTTGACCTTAAACTTTTCATCCTCTGGCCTCAGCCTCCAAGTATGGTGGGATTGTAAGTCTGTGGCAGGCACGCACCTATGTGTCTGTTCTTGTTAACGTCCTGCCCAAAGGTCGCTGCAGTTTTTGTCATGAGGTGGTGTGTTTAATGTTACTCTTGTATGTGAGGTTGACCTTGCTGCAGAAAAATTAATCAGGGTTTTGGGCTTGGGTAGCCCTGGCCTGAGGCTCTCTGAGGGGAATCTAACATTTAAATTTAAGAGCCAGGGTTATTTGCCATGTGGATATTCTATCATCCCACAGCAACTAATTGAATGATCTTGGCACCCTTGTAAAAATTCACTTGCCTGTGGATGTATGAATTTGTTTCTGAACTTTGAATTATATCCCACAAGTCTTATATCTCGAGTTTATGCCATAGCAGAATCTTGCTCACTGTAGCTTTATAAAATTTTGAAGTCAGTAAGTATGAGTGCTTCTGCATTTGGGGAGAGGGGTGTTGAGCCCAGGTTCTTTGCACTGAGCTGTATAACCAGCCTAAGTCAATTGCACAGGCTGGGCTCCTTTTAATCCTGCGTCAGCCTCCTGTACCTGGGATTACAGGCATGTGGCACTACACCTGGATTCTTGCTTTAAATTTTTCTTCTCACTACAGCTTCATGAATTTTTGGATGTTAGGAAGTATTGCTTTCTCTCTTCCCAGTGCCCTCCCCCCACACACTTTGAGACGGGCTTTGAACTTGCAGAGATCCTCCTACCTCAGCCTCCTACTCCTTTTAATAGTCTTTTTTTTTTTTTTTTTTGCTTTTTGAGACAGAGTCTCGCTTTGTAGTTCAGGCTGGCCCTGAGCTCACTATGGTGCCCAGGCAAGCCGCCGCAAACTCAGCAATCCTCCTGTCTCTGCCTCCTGAGTGCTGGGATTACAGGCGTGAGCCACCACGTCAGGCATTTAATAATCATATTTTGTGACTATAAACAAATATAAACTAGACTGTTTTATATTTACTTTCTCCTTTTTGTTGCATTTACTGACAGGGCCTCACTACAGTATGTAGTTCAGAGTGGCCTAGAATTTAGCTTCAGAGTCTGCCAAGATCCTCCTCTTTCAGCCTCCCAAATGCCAGGATTATAGCCCTGTCCCAACCAGGCCTGGTTCCTTTTTTTTTTTGGAGACAGGGTCTTGCTTTGTAGTTCAGGCTGGCCCTGAGCTCACTATGGTGCCCAGGCAAGCCACCGCGAACTCAGCAATCCTCCTGTCTCTGCCTCCGGAGTGCTGGGATTACAGGCGTGAGCCACCACGCCCAGCATTATATGTGGTAACCGGGGATCGAACTCAGGTCCTTACGCTTGCGAGGCAGGCGCCGGAACCACTGAGCTAACCCTCCGGCCCCCTTTTTTGTTTTAAAAGTAGTAAAAATAATAGTTGGGCATGGTAGCACATTCCTGTAATCCCAGCACTCTTGAGGCTGAGACAGGAGGATTGCTGGGAGTTTGAGACCAGCTTAGGCTACACAGTGAGTTCAAGGACAGTTTTAACTGTCTCATAAAAGAAAAACAAGGAAAATATTTTGTCTCCTGTCAAAATACAACAGGACGGGCTGGAGATTTAGCTCAGTGGTTCTGGTGCCTGCCTTGCTAGCGCAAGGTCCTGAGTTTGATCCCAGGTAACCACATACAATGCTGGGCGAGATGACTCACGCCTGTAATCCCAGCACTCTGTAATCCCAGCACTCGGGAGGCAGAGACAGGAGGATTACTGAGTTCAAGGCTTGCCTGGGCTACTTAGTGAGCTCAGGGCCAGCCTGAACTACAAAGCAAGACCCTGTCTCAAAAAAAAAAAAAAAAAAAAAAAAACTTAAGAACTAAAGGACCATTCAGGCCCATTTTTCATTCGAATGTCAGATATTTTTCCTTCATGGGTTTCTTTGGGCAGGTCTGTAAAGTTTTGTTTTAGGTGGTGGTGGTGAGGATGGAGCTGGGGATGGAACCAGGACCTGGTAGGTGTACACGTACCACCTACCTACAGTCTCTGTACCCAGACTTCATTGAGGAAGCAAATAGTAAATATTTCAGGTATCACAGGTCTCATTGGCTCTTAATTATTCACAAGTCACTTGTGTGTTCTGCTTTTGGTACACCCTTTAAAAACATTACCTTTGCTGTCCCTGCTCTGGGCTTGGTGCCCTTGTTTCCCTCCAGGGTGAATGCTGAGTAGGTTTGTTGTTTTCCCATTATTCCATGTAATTCAGAGAATGACTTTGAATGTGTTTTTTTTTTTTTTTTTTTTGAGACAGGGTCTCGCTTTGTAGTTCAGGCTGGCTCTGAGCTCACTATGTAGCCCAGGCAAGCCTCGAACTCAGCAATCCTCCTGCCTCTGCCTCCCAAGTGCTGGGATTACAGGCGTGAGCCACCACACCCGGCTTGAATGTGTTTTTGTCTGTCATTTGAGATGATTTTGCTGAGTTGCCTGCGCTAGTCTGGATCTTTGTTATCAACTTGCTTTAGCCTGCTAGGGTAATGGGGTAACATTTTGTACCATCTTACCTCTTTCTCTCCTCCCCCCCTCCCCCTCCCCCTCCCCCTCTCCCTCTCTCCTCTTTCATCTTTCTTGTCTTTCTGTCTTAGGCAGAGTTTTGCCAAGTTGCCCAAGCGAGGTTTCATCTTTCAGTCCCTCTGCCCACAGCCTCCTAGACTGCTGGGATTAAATGCATGTGGCACCACTCTCAGCTTGTTTTTTGTCTGTTCTCACATGCAAGTGATAAAGTAGCCTCGGTACACTCTGGTAGGGTAATCAGTGGCAGTCCCCTTGGTACACACAGAGCTCCTTTGATTCCATCCACTTTTTAGTTTTTTTTTTTTTTTTTTTTTTTTTTTTTTTTTTTTTTTTTTTTTTTGCTTTTTGCTTTTTGAGACAGGGTCTCGCTTTGTAGTTCAGGCTGGCCCTGAGCTCACTATGGTGCCCAGGCAAGCCGCTGCGAACTCAGCAATCCTCCTGTCTCTGCCTCCCGAGTGCTGAGCCACCACGTCCAGCATTGTGGTATGCGGCGTTGATTGTTGGTGGGCGTGTCTCCATACCCAGCATTCTATGTGGTTACCGGGGATCGAACTCAGGACCTTGCGCTTGCAAGGCAGGCGCTGGAACCACTGAGCTAACCCTCTGGCCCCACTTTTTAGTTTTGTGAGACAGGGTCTCTCTCTCTCACTTTGTATTTTGGAGTGACCCTGAGCTCACTATGTAGCCCAGGCAAGTCTCAACCTCAGCAATCCTCCTGCCTCTGCCTCCTGAGTTCTGGGACAACAGCATGAGCCACCACACCCAGCATTGTGATATGTGGTGTTGGGGATCAAACACGGACTTTGGCACTTACACTGGAACCACTGAACTAAACCCCCAGCCCTCCATCCACTTTTTTAACATCTTCAAGGTTAACTTTTTTTTTTTTTTTTTTTTAGACAGGGTCTTGCTTTTTAGTTCGGGCTGACCCTGAGCTCACTATGTAGCCCAGGCAAGCCTCAAACTCAGCAATCCTCCTGCCTCTGCCTCCCGAGTGTTGGGATTACAGGCGTGAGCCATCACGCCCGGCAAGGTTAACATTTTGACATTTTTCTAGACCTCCCCCCAAAATAGTGTCTCACTGTGGGGTGGTGATTTCCCTCTATATGGGACTATCAGGGCAATCAGTCCTCCCAACAGCTAGAAGGAGGGGATGGTGGGGGGCAAAGAAGAAAAGACAATAAAGACTTGTGTAATGTAGAGTATATGGAGGACCAGGAGGTCAGTGCCTCTGGGCAAAAAGACTCTGAGCTAGCTACTAGTTATTGGGTACATGCAAAGTAATTGGAGGGAGCATCACATAACTTCGGGGGCAGTGATAATCATTATCAGTGCGGATCTTAGGCTGATGAAGATAGGTCCTTATGTTGAGGGGACTGTGAGGACAGCATTCTTGCAGAAGTATGTGGGAGGAGGGCTGGGGATTTGGCTCAGCGTCTGCCTCGCAAACACAAGGTCCTGAGTTTGATCCGCAGTGCCTGGTATGGTGGTTCACACCTGTCATTCCCAGCACTCATGAGGCAGAGCCAGGAGGATTGCCAAGTTTGAGGCTTCCCTGGGCTCCATAGTGAGTTCAGGGCCAGCCTAAACTACAAAAAAAATGTTTAAAGGAGCCGAGTATGGTAGCATATGCCTGGTAATCCCAGCACTTGGGAGGCTGAGGCCAGCTGTGAGTTCAGGGCCAGCTTGAACAAGAAAGTCCTGTCTGAAAAGAACTTAAAAGGGGTGGGGGGCTGAAGATGTAGTCCCCAGCACTGCAGAAACAAAAATGGATCCTGCTAATACCCTACAGTGGATACTATAGTCTACTCCCAATGTCCAGGGTGTAGTTGGGGGCAGCTTTGTAACACCTGGCACCGGATCCCTCACTCCCTCCACAGCACGTTCCTCTTAGTTACTTGGGTGGGGGTTTGGGCAGCTGGGGCTCCCTGGTGGGGTGCTGTGCTCTTCCTTGGCAGAGCTTGTGCTTCTGACTGTACCCCTCCAACCTGTCCAGGATTACATCGCAGTGAAGGAGAAGTATGCCAAGTACCTGCCCCACAGCGCAGGACGTTATGCTGCCAAGCGCTTCCGCAAAGCCCAGTGCCCCATCGTGGAGCGGCTCACCAACTCCATGATGATGCACGGCCGCAACAATGGCAAGAAGCTCATGACTGTGCGCATTGTCAAGCATGCCTTTGAGATCATCCACCTGCTGACGGGGGAGGTAGTGCTCTGGGTGAGGGCCAGCCATGAACTCAGCCAGGCTCCCGCGTGTGCACCTGCTCACAGCCCTTTCTCTGCCAGAACCCTCTGCAGGTCCTGGTGAACGCCATCATCAACAGTGGCCCCCGGGAGGATTCCACACGCATTGGGCGAGCAGGGACAGTAAGGCGACAGGCGGTGGATGTGTCTCCACTGCGCCGGGTGAATCAGGTGGGTAGCAGGGCAGGAACAGCCACCAGGGATGGGTGGGGTCCCATCAGGCAGGAAGGCTGCTCCGTCCCTGAACGTGATTTACCTGGGGCCTCACTTCCTCCAGGAAAGCTTCCTCAATTCCACCCTGTGCTCTAGGCTTTAACGTGGACTCCCCTACCAAGCTGAGTTTCATCTTATTTCTAGCATGATAAGGATATCCTTTCTTTTCTTGGTCCATTTAAGATTCCTTTGCTGCTATTTTGAAGTTTCTCCTAATGCCTTGAGCAGTGTTAAGAACAAGGCTTGCTGGGAGTAGAGCTCAGTGGCAGAGTAGTTTCCTAGCATGCTTGAGGCCCCGGGTTCAATCCCCAATGCCTCAAATTAACAACAAAAAATAAAATGAATCTGGGCCAGAGGTTTAGCTCGTTGTTTCCAGCACCTGCCTAGCAAGTGCAAGGTCCTGAGTTCTATCCCTGGTAACCACATAAAATGCTGGGCGTGGTGACTCACACCTACCTGCAATCAATACCACATACCACAGTGCTGGCATGGTGGCTCATGCCTGTCATCCCAGCATGTGGGAGGCAGAGACAGGAGGATTGCTGAGTTCGAGGCTTTCCCGGGCTACATAGTGAGCTCAGGGCCAGCCTGAACTACAGAGCGAGACCCTGTCTCAAATAAATGAGTGAATGAATGAATGAATCAGTGAGATATTTTCTAGTATTAGCAAAAGCAAAGTGGGTTTTTTTGGGGGGTGTTTGTGTGGTACTGGGGATCAAACTCATGACCTTACACTTGAAGGGGAAGTGCAGTGCCACTGAGGTACATCCTTGGCAGATGGGTCTTTCAACTCCTGTATACTTGAGAGAGTGGGCCAGGGGCTCTAGGAGGGTGACATCTCCTCCCTTATCAGACTTCCTCAGTGGTGGGCTGGGCTGACAGGCTAGCTGGTATTGTTGAGGCCCAGCTAGGTGCTGCAGAGTCTGCTGTGGGCTTAGCCTGCCCTGTGCCCTGCAGGCCATCTGGTTGCTGTGCACTGGTGCCCGGGAGGCTGCCTTCCGGAACATCAAGACCATTGCTGAGTGCCTGGCAGATGAGCTCATCAATGCTGCCAAGGTGAATGAGGGGCAAGTTTCAGGGTGGGCGTGGGGGTCCCCAGCACTCAGAATAACTGATGTCTGTCTCCTCGCAGGGCTCTTCCAACTCTTATGCCATCAAGAAGAAGGATGAGCTGGAACGTGTGGCCAAGTCTAACCGCTGAGTCCCCACTGCTGCCCAATAAACTGTGCCCATGGGGCAGCCCTGCCATTTGCTGTGTTGTCTGTGAGGAGGGGTGGCTCTGCTATGGAGGGTCGGAGATGCTCGCCTCTTAGCACTGCTTTTGGCTCTCAGGAACCACAGTGTTAGGGCTGGAGGTGGGCACTGGCAGCAAGCATCCCTGGTGACCAGGTACTGGGAGTGTGTGGGGTGGGGCTGCTTATCTTTGGGAGCCTGGCACATTGGTATGGGCTGCAGGAGATCTTGGGGTCTCCTGAGGGCATTCCTCAGAAGGACAGGGATCAGTGGCTGCCAGCTTCTCTACAGTTGGCCTGGCCCCTGTGGGCTGCCATCCTGCGAACATGGCTGCAGCCCCTACACCACACATTGTTCCCATGCTGGAAAAGGGTCATCACACTCCCTGGTCACTACCTTAAGTCACCCCCGCCATCCGCCAGTTCAGGCTGATACTCACCCCGGGCGGGGAGGGCGGCTTGACGAGTTCCACAGGTGTGTGGAGAAGGCAGCCCCAGCCAGGTTCCCACCCCAGGGAGGGGCTCTCAGATACTTGGACTCCGTGCGCAGCAGGGTCACAACAGGGAACTGGCTGCAAACAGGAGGAAGCCTCCAGGTCCAGGTACGGAGTGGCGGGTTGGGGCTAGCCAGTCCTGTGCTGGGCTGAGCCTGCACCCCTGCTGGGCACCTGTCCTCCAGCCCGGGACCCTCTGAGCGTATGGTCTACCCGCTTTGCCCCACTCTGCCCAGCTCAGCCCCGGACTCCTTTCCTCACTGGCCGCTTACTCTCCTTCCTACCTCAGTCTTCCCTCCTGACCCGCTCCAGCTCTGACGCCTCCGCCCTGCTGGTCCCATGCCGTGTCCCTGGCCGCCTTGGCCCCGCTGCCCGCGTGCCCCTCAGGGCGCTGCAGAGGAGGAGGAGGATGGGGTGGAGGAGCCAAACAGCCCCAGCGCTGGGCCCATGCTGTCCCCGGCGTCACCCACCGAATGCCTCATCTGTGTGTCGCCCTTCAACGGCACTTTCAAGCTGCCCAAGCGCCTGGACTGCGGCCACGTCTTCTGCCTCGAGTGCCTGGCACGCCTGTCCCTGGCCACGGTGGGTGGCGGCGACGCGGTGTCCTGCCCGGTGTGCCGCGCACCCACACGCCTTGCCCCGCGCCGTGGCCTCCCAGCGCTGCCCACGCCCGCTGCGCTACTGCCCCGGGACGCGCGGACGTCCACACCGCGCGGGGCTTCAGTGCGCTTCGACCGGCGCCGTGGGCTGCTGTATGTGCGCATGCCCGCGCCCCCGGGGCCACGCAAAGGGCTCCCCCTTCCCACGCCCCCGCCCCCGCTGCGCCTGGGCCGTCCACTGTCGCGCCGCCTGTCCTTCCGTAGCCCAGCCTGGGCTCTTAATGCGGCTGTGGCTCTGGCTGCACTGGTGGCCGCGGGGCTGGTCGTCTCTGCGGTCTACATCTTTTTTCTCATACCGCGCGCCGGGAGCCCCGTGAGTCCGCAGCTCGTGGTGCTGGGCCCTGCACCCACGGCACCCTGGACCCCGGCCAGGATGACGGGGAGCATGGAGGCGACGTCAGAGGGGACCTGGGGAGACGACCTCCTGACGTGGGAAGCAGAGCATGAGATGTGGGGAGTCGAGTCCAGGTCGTGGGGCACAAAGCCAGAGACACGGGCAGCTGAGCCCCGTCCTGGCTGGGCCCCACCAGCACGTGGTGGCAGGAGGGCCAGAGGGTTTTGGTAATGGTCCTGTCCTCAGGGTCTGTGACCTGTGCTTCATCCTGGTGGCATTTGGCCTGGTCTGTGGCACGTATCCATTTCCTTGGGGAGGTGGACAGGGTATCCCTAGCACTGTCACCAGGAGCCACAAAACCCAACATGGAGAAACTGCAGTCATCTTCAAGGAGCCTTCCGGGAACACCTCTGACCCCATGAGGCCACCTGCAGCACCCCTCAGACTCCAGCTCCCATGGCCATGAAGCCGAGGATGCCCAGCCTGACCGGGGAGGGTGCTGCCTGCTGGGGCACTCATCCTTGTCAGCATCATCACAGAGCTCTGGGGAGCAACCGCCCACAAGTCTGGAGGTTCTGGCACACTAATCCCTCGGATGTGTGCCTCTGCTTCGACTCCCTGGCCATTTGGAGACAGTGGCCTACAGCTGGTCTGTGAAACTAGATGTGGACGACCTGCAGGCTGGGCCTAGGTCCTCAGCTGTCACCTGCACACCTGGTTGGAACTCAGGCTTTCAGAGGCAGAGGTGACCTGGCTGGGGCTGGGGCTGGGGAGGGTACTGCATCCACCCTGACTCAAGTCCCAGGTGCTGCGGGAGCCTCCACTTCCTGTCTGCTTCGGGGCTGCCAGATTTTTTCAGTGGCCAAACTTCCTGGCTGGCTGGAGAGACCCTGACCTGTCTGCTGTCGCCAGAGCCCCACCATCCCCAGCAACTGCCTTTCCTCCTGCAGAGCTCCAACGGCCCTGCTCACCTTGCCTCTTCTTCTCTCAGCTTCCCCAGGGCACAGCAGTTGGCAGGGAACAGAGCTCTAGGTCTACAGTACTTTCCTGTAAGCCTTCCTAAAACGTAGACTTCTTTGTAGCCACAGAGTCCTGTTTGATTTGTTTACATGTGTTGTGTGTCCCCCCCACGGCCTGCAGTGGGTGCTGAATAGGCTATTGACCAGGGTGTGACAGTGTCTCAACTGGCTGACAGGCAGCCCCAGGAATGCCTGTGGGCTCCCAGGTCTGAAGGCTCCCAGCACCGGCGACCCACACTCTACAGACCTAGTTAGGTGCAAGCTGTTGCCCCCTGGTGGCAGCCAGAAGAACATCAGGAGTCCCAGGACGTGTCTTCCCGGACAGGTTCCCGGCCACACCTGTTACCAGCAGCACTTACTGGATCAGGGGAAAACCACAGCCCGGCCTCACAGTAGGGGAACTTGGTGTGTGAGTAGTAGCCTGTCAGTTTTATCTAGCTACTGTAAGAAACCCCAACTAAAAGCTTTGGAATAACCCACATTATCTTATAAAATTTCCATTCTCTGCCGGGCATGGTGGCTCACGCCTGTAATCCCAGCACTCGGGAGGCAGAGACAGGAGGATTGCTGAGTTTGAGGCTTGCCTGGGCTACATAGTGAGCTCAGGGCCAGCCTGAACTACAAAGTGAGACCCTGTCTCAAAAAAACAAAAACAAAACAAAACAAAAATTTCCATTCTCCAGTACTGGGGATTGAACCCAAGGCCTTTGCCCTGAGCTACACCCCAGCCCATTTGTAATTTTTGAGACAAGCTAAGTCCTAAGTTTCCCTGGCAGGGTTTGAATTTAGGAATTTACCAAGCTACCACCAGGCCATACCAGGTCCATTCGCCCTTGGGTAAGCTGTGCCACCTGCTGAAATGCAAGCTCCTAGGTGTGCTTGAAGGGTAAAGATCCAAGGTTTCTTCCTCCAGGCAGCCTTTTTGGACCAGCATCCTCCCTTACTGCCTCCTGAGGACTACTGTGGCTTCTCTACCCTTCCAGTGGGGAGCCTGTCACCCCACTCTCTCCTTCCCCAAAAGGAGACTGGCAACAACAGAGACTGTCTTGGCAGATTACTACCTCAGTGCCTCCCTGTCCCACATGGGCTATGGGAAGTCAGTAGCGCAAGACCACAGGGGTCCCTTCCATCTTCTCCTGGGCTCCAGAGCTGCACCCCCCCTCTGCCCACTCCACACCTGGTGTACCCTCCACTGGTAGCCTGGCCTGGCTATGGCCTTGGGCTCATTGCTCCTGCCAGGCAGAAGGGGCAGCAGACTCTGTCCTGCTCAGGTCCTGTATGGGCAGGGGTTGGTTCTCCTTTCTGAACATGGGCCTTAATAAACCTGTTGCTTTCCTGGAGCTCCCTTGTCCACAAGTATTTATGGAGTGCCTTTTTTTTTTTTTTTTTTTGAGACAGGGTCTCGCTTTGTAGTTCAGGCTGGCCCTGAGCTCACTATGTAGCCCAGGCAAGCCTCAAACTCAGCAATCCTCCTGCCTCTGCCTCCTGCGTGCTGGGGTTACAGGCCTGAGCCACCACACCCGGCACTGTGGTATGTGGTATTGATTGCTGGTGGGCGTGAGTCACCACACCCAGCATTGTATGTGGTTACCGGGAATTGAACACAGGACCTTGCGCTTGCGAGGCAGGCACTGGAACCACTGCGCTAAATCTCTGGCCTTGGAATACCTTTTTTGTAATAGGGGTGCACTGGATGCCTTAGGAACCAGGATCGGCGCCGGCCTTCTGTGCCAGAAAAGGGCTATACAGATGGACATGCTGTTCTGGCACTGCTCTCCCCACGCTCGTGAGCCCCCACAACCTGAGCCTTTCCCAGGCCCTACCTCCAGGCTTTTTCTGGTCCTCCAGGAGGGTCAAGGTGGGCAAGGCAGGGAGATCCCATTCCACAGGATCCCGCCAGCCTTTTCTCATGAGGTCCTGCCTTTAGGGTGTACTTTTGTGGCAGAGCGAGGAACTACAGCCAGAGGGGATCCTTGCTGGGCCTGAGGACCGATGAGCAGACTTGGGAATGGAAACGGGCCGATCAGCAGGGCAGGGCATGGGTTCAAATCCGAGTCCAGGGAGTTTTCTCACCTCAAGACCACGCCCTGGCAGGCCCAGTTCTCAGGCGTCTCCTCAGGTCTAGGTCTTTTTTCCCCACTCACACAGAAAGCAGGATTTTAGGTGATGTGAGATCATTCCAAATGCATTGTGGGTTTTTTGTTTTTTTGGCTCGGAAGGCAGGACTTCCGTTGCTATAACGACTGGTTTCATCTTTGTTGTTCCAGCAGGTTCAGGCCAGTCAGGTTGGAAGGTCAGGTTGCTCTGAAACAGTGGCCAATCAGAATCTTGAAGTGGGTATTTCCATAGAGGCTGGATTAGCCTTCCTGGAGCCTCAAGGCCAGGTGGGATGGAGCGAATCCTACCCTACAAGTAGAACTGTAGGCGAGGCAGTGCGCTGAGCGAGCAGAGAAAGGGGTGTGAGGAGACAGACTGCAAGGTTGCTGGGCAGCAGAGGTGAACAATGAGAAAAAGGTCCAGACAATAGCCACCCTCATGGAGAAAGGGGGCTGAACAATCTCGTGTCTGCCCTTCTGTTTGCAGGGGCATCCCACACACCCCAGGGCCCATGTGGTGTGGTAAATTATCTTTGAACATAGACCCCATAGCGAAAAATACAACCCAAACTCACATTCGAACACAGATTAAGAGGCTAAAATTTAATTGTTTTCGTGCTGAGGATTCAGTCTAGGGCTTGCTATTTATTGACAGTCTCACCAGAGTAGCTAAATTGCTCAGGCTAGTCTTAAAACTCGAAATCCTCTGACCTCAACCTCCCTAGTAGCTGGGAGTATCTACTAGGGGCCAATGCACTCAAGGACAGCAATGATTACATTTTAATTCTATAAGATTTCAGTACTGGTAGATGCACGGACAAGAGCTGTGATCCCAGTGTGCTGTGGTCCGTCATTACTCTGAATTGATGGCTGTTCTCTCCCAGGAGTCATCTGGAATCTGGATCTCCCTACTCGGGAACAGCTGCTTCCTATTTATTTATTGAGACAGGGTTTTGCTTTGTATGCCACTGGCCTTGAACTCAGTGATCCTCCTGCCTCAGCCTCTTGAATGGTAGGACTACCCACCACACCCAGCATTGTGGTATGTGGTACTGGGGATTGAACTTGGGACCTTGCACTCATGAGGCAGATACTGGAACCACTGAGCTAAATCCCTGGCTCCCAGAAACTTTTTAAAATACAGCTTTATCGAAAAATTATTTGTGGGGCCGGGCGTAGTGGCTCACGCCTGTAATCCCAGCACTCGGGAGGCAGAGACAGGAGGATTGCTGAGTTCGAGGCCTGCCTGGACTACACAGTGAGCTCAGAGCCAGCCTGAACCACAAAAGCGAGACCCTGTCTCAGGAAAAAAAAAAATTATTTGTGGGGCCAGGGATTTAGCTCAGTGGCACCATGCCTGTCTCACAAGTACAAGGTCCTGAGTTTAATCCTCAATGCCAAAAAGAAAACCCGAATCTTGTCTGCATACCGTAGAATATGCTTATTTATACTATATAATGTATTGTTAGTACGTTTATACAGTTCTGTAACAATCACCATTGTCTACTTAACATTTTCAAAAAGAAATTTCATAGCCAGGCCTTGTGGCTCACACCTGTAGTCCCAGCACTAGGGAGGCAGAAGCGGGAGGATTGCTGTGATTTTGAGGCTGGCCTGGGCTACACAGTGAGCTCAGGGCCAGCCTGAACTACAAAGCAAGACCCTGTTTCAAAAAAGAAAAAAAAGCCGGGCATGGTGGCTCATGCCTGTAATCCCAGCACTCGGGAGGCAGAGATAGGAGGATTGCTGAGTTCGAGGCTTGCCTGGGCTACATAGTGAGCTCAGAGGCAGCCTGAACTACAAAGTGAGACCCTGTCTCATAAAAAAAAGAAAAAAAAAAAAGAAATTTCATGTAAGTTAACAGTTACAAACTCTTCCCTCAGTACCTAGCATGCATTATTCTTTTTTTTTTTTTTTTTTTTTTTTTTTTTTTTTTTTTTTT